>CACRXK020002484.1:30042-43008 GCA_902702795.2 Paramuricea clavata | reverse complement strand
CCCCCCCCCCCCCCACCCCTCTTTATGGTAGATCTATAGTTATGTCAAAATTGGACGCCCTCTTTTAGGACCCTGGCTAAAAGCCTGTATCGGGGTTCTTAATTATCGGTTATTCGATATTTGTTTTTTTTTTATATTTTCACACACCGAAAATAGTGGAAATATGCTCAGAATGATCGTAGATCTATCTATATGAATGTAGATCTATTGTTATGTCAAAATTGGACGCCCTCTTTCAGGACCCTGGCTAAAAGCTTGTATCGGGGTTCTTAATTATCGGTTATTCGATATTTGTTTTTTTGCTATTTTCACACACCGAAAATAGTGGAAATATGCTCAGAATGATCGTAGATCTATCTACAGTATATGAATGTAGATCTATTGTTATGTCAAAATTGGACGCCCTCTTTTAGGACCCTGGCTAAAAGCCTGTATCGGGGTTCTTAATTATCGGTTATTCGATATTTGGGTTTTTTTTGCTATTTTCACACACCGAAAATAGTGGAAATATGCTCAGAATGATCGTAGATCTATCTATATGAATGTAGATCTATTGTTATGTCAAAATTGGACGCCCTCTTTCAGGACCCTGGCTAAAAGCTTGTATCGGGGTTCTTAATTATCGGTTATTCGATATTTGTTTTTTTGCTATTTTCACACACCGAAAATAGTGGAAATATGCTCAGAATGATCGTAGATCTATCTACAGTATATGAATGTAGATCTATTGTTATGTCAAAATTGGACGCCCTCTTTTAGGACCCTGGCTAAAAGCCTGTATCGGGGTTCTTAATTATCGGTTATTCGATATTTGGGTTTTTTTTGCTATTTTCACACACCGAAAATAGTGGAAATATGCTCAGAATGATCGTAGATCTATCTATATGAATGTAGATCTATTGTTATGTCAAAATTGGACGCCCTCTTTCAGGACCCTGGCTAAAAGCTTGTATCGGGGTTCTTAATTATCGGTTATTCGATATTTGTTTTTTTGCTATTTTCACACACCGAAAATAGTGGAAATATGCTCAGAATGATCGTAGATCTATCTACAGTATATGAATGTAGATCTATTGTTATGTCAAAATTGGACGCCCTCTTTTAGGACCCTGGCTAAAAGCCTGTATCGGGGTTCTTAATTATCGGTTATTCGATATTTGGGTTTTTTTTGCTATTTTCACACACCGAAAATAGTGGAAATATGCTCAGAATGATCGTAGATCTATCTATATGAATGTAGATCTATTGTTATGTCAAAATTGGACGCCCTCTTTTAGGATCCTGGCTAAACGCCTGTTGGATGCACACTCAGATTAACATGCACAAGCAACATTTTTAAGTCAAAATTTCTAATTCATCTTCAATATTTAATACACATATTGTGCTAACAGTTAACCTCCCCAATCAAATTACGACTTGAAGCTTGGGATGTGCTACAAACGTCAATCTTAAGCTCACTGGAGGGGTGTTCTCGTTTCAGAATGGGCATCGAAGTTGAAAAGAAGAGACAGCTTGGCATCAAAACTGAATCAGAGACCAAGTAAACACGATTTAGAAGAGAGAAATATCCTCCCAGGTAAGAACAGTTTTATATGGAGAAAGTTACAATTACAAGTATACACTGGAAAAAAACTTTGGAATTTGCGATTGCATCATCGAATCCCTACTCCATAGTACTGCGGATTTCGAAACTACCGTTTCAGCGCTTTAATTCCCGGTAATTGTTTTTCCGTTGAAACATACACGTTGCTAAGGGTCAATGTCAATGTTACTAAGTGAAGTTTAGTGGTCTTTACCCGTTGTTTTCTTGTCCGTTGTTTATCATATGTAAATGTAATTGTTATATTCGCACGTTTATCTCGTCATTGGCAACATTTTAATATTATAATTTACGATTATTTTTTCAAACTTTTTTTTGTTTGTGTCGATAATTTTTTTTTACTAATCCCTTGCTCGAATGGCGAAAAATTGTTCCGGACATAAAAATTTTTTCAGGACATAAAAAAAGGGTCAAAAAAATTTTCCGGACTAACACCAGTTTAGTTAAGGTTCAAAACACATTTTCCCTGACAAATTCTTCTTAAAACACGCTTTAAAACGCGTTTTCTGCACCAATATCTGCAACATTTAGGTTTAGAAAATTTTTTTCACACCATTACTTATATCAAAAAACGTTTTATTTTCCAAATTTGGGGGCCACCCTTACACAACTTATAATTTTCCCTATTGAAAAGTCTCTGCACGAATTTTTTTTTTAAACTTTTTTCCTGCTCGAATTTTTTTTCTGTTTCCCCTGCTCGATTTTTATTTTTGCTTTTGCCCCCCCCCCCCATCACTTTTCTAATGGTCCGCCCCTAAATCATCTTAGTTTAGTTGAAATGTCCGCTTGACTTTAGCTTGACCTTTGCCTTGGCGCTGTCGGCCTGTGATGTATAATTGTACGTGTTCCGAACTCAAAGCTGTCTTAAGTCGGCCTATTTAATAGACGTTATTTATTAGAACCGACCAATCCGATTCCGTCCTCGATATATCGATGTTGAGATGAAATGAAATTGCGCGCTATTATTCATTTGTGTGCTCGCAACGCAATTCGCTAACGCCAGCAGATGCGGTACACCCACGCTGATTGTGCGTTTAAAAGAAATTGAAAAACAACAACCTCGTGAAATTGAGAATTCGCGTCATCACATGCGCAGCGTTATCATGACCTTATTTTTTTCCGTCTTCCGTCGTTCCCTTCTTAAACTACGCCATGTTGTAAAAGCTTTTCCAAAATGTGAGTATATGATATATAGTATATTTCTCTATTGGGCTAGTATTCCAAAGGTCGTAGGTTCGAATCCCGCCGTGGCCAGGCATATTTTTCAAGCCTGCCCGGTGTGGATATACACTCAGAGTAACATCACACAGACATCTTATTCACCTGAGTACATTACACCAACACAGCAGATTTTATATTTCTCTTGTTTATATATACATCAAAAATAGCATAAAGTTTTATTAACATTTTCTTAAAATTCGCTTAATCGTATTATCCACTTGTATTTTTATAATCGTTTGACTATATATGATCTGTCGAAGCTGACGAAAAATAGGTTGAGATTTCGGGAGAAATTCTTTTATGTTTTATCGCGTAAATTGTATATATTAGTCCATGGCTTTCCAAAAACGGTCTGGCGATCTACGTGAAATAACTTTAAAATCGTATGTAGGTTCATGTCGTATGACTTATGAGTTAAGTATTTTTTATCCACTTATATACTCAGAGAATATTTTGGGAACTTCGCTCGGAGAACATAATTGTTTCACTCAAATTATAATATATACCCTATGTATGTCAAATATATATACCTTTTTGCTCACGGCTACCCTAAATGTAAAAGACATATATGCAATATTGTATATTAAATATAAAATATTACTGTAGATTTAATCTTGTTTTATCCTGACGTCTATGAAAGTAATGTGAACAATATACGTGACAGTTTTGGAACAGCAGAATTACTATTTTTATACGAATTTTAAAATTGGGCTACTCTTTGGTTCTGTCCTAAAAATGCGCACAACGAGATGGGAAACGTTTCTTAGAATTTGCCTTTGATGGTATATACGATTATATCCGCAAGCATGTTAAACTTTGATAAAAAACTTCCCACAGAATTCCACTTTATCTGTTTTTATTAAAACAGCCGTTCCACGTTGTTTTTTTTATATAATCTTCCCAAAAATAGTCTCGTGTATTAAGATTTAAGGTAATTTGCGTTCAAGGATTAACCTATTACCGTCATACGGTAATGAATGCTCGAATAATTATGTTTTGGAGCTTCATTTTCCACGATGTATACAATCAGAAAGTTGTAATGAATGGGAAGTCAGTTTTAAAATAAAAGATCTCGACTATGGAACTTTGTTGTCAGAAATTTTGACATTTGCATGGGTTTCTGGATCTCGTCCCCAGTCCTTCGAATTGGACGTAGATGTTTGTTTGTCATTCTATATATCTTGTTTTATCCTGACGTCTATGAAAGTAATGTGAACAATATACGTGACAGTTTTGGAACAGCAGAATTACTATTTTTATACGAATTTTAAAATTGGGCTACTCTTTGGTTCTGTCCTAAAAATGCGCACAACGAGATGGGAAACGTTTCTTAGAATTTGCCTTTGATGGTATATACGATTATATCCGCAAGCATGTTAAACTTTGATAAAAAACTTCCCACAGAATTCCACTTTATCTGTTTTTATTAAAACAGCCGTTCCACGTTGTTTTTTTTATATAATCTTCCCAAAAATAGTCTCGTGTATTAAGATTTAAGGTAATTTGCGTTCAAGGATTAACCTATTACCGTCATACGGTAATGAATGCTCGAATAATTATGTTTTGGAGCTTCATTTTCCACGATGTATACAATCAGAAAGTTGTAATGAATGGGAAGTCAGTTTTAAAATAAAAGATCTCGACTATGGAACTTTGTTGTCAGAAATTTTGACATTTGCATGGGTTTCTGGATCTCGTCCCCAGTCCTTCGAATTGGACGTAGATGTTTGTTTGCCATTCTATATATCTGACCATCAAAACACGTTTCAACTTTTAGCCTTTTTGGTCATTCCTACAGAAATATATATAGGTAATATCTATATATACTTTACTTGGCAATTGAGTCATTCTTTCCTGACGATCGCAAAAAATACAAGTACTTTTCATAATTGCAAAAATGTTAAAAATCTTTTAATTAATGTCTGCATTTTATTATTCATTTTCTTCAATGAATATCGTGAAATTTTCGTTGATGAAATGGGATGACGTGGATATCCCTTTAGAGTGTTTTTCTGACAGACTGTGATGTTATTTTCAAACAGTGAATGTAATTAAATAAGATTCGCGGACGTGACTGTATAATTCACAGTATGCATTTACGAAGACGTAAACAGTTGCGTATGTATGCCTTATTGATTATTCAAAATGCGTAATGCTGTTTACTTGTCTTCATTCGTGTTTGTTTAGCAAGCGGTTTTGCGCTGTGTTTACCTATGGAAATTTGTCGCGGGCCAATAGGCAATTCCAGCTTTTAGTTTATGCGTGCAGGGGACGATGGGAAGTAAGGTATCACATTGCTGATTATGCTGAAAAAATAAAAATGATGGCCGTGTAAAAACGGAGTGATATATACTTGTAAATATTGAAATATTTCGCTTGTTTCGGTAGTTTTTATTGAAATTTTTCAGCATAATCAGCAATATGATACCTTACTTCACATCATCCCCTGCAGGCATAAACTAAAAGCTGGAATTGCTTATTGTGGACGCACTTTAATAAAATTTTAGTAACCGTCATCTGACGATATCACCAACGGAAAATATTCATCTTTTGAGAGCCTGAGTAAGCGATATTTTTGATAACACGTCATAGAAATAATAGATATCTATTCATATTTCCACACAACACGTACGCCTAACCTGAAGTTAATCGAGCCGTTATAGATGCCGAGTGATAGCGTCGGCACTTCCTATACTTAATGTAATCAAGAACGGCATTCAATAGCCGAATTCATATTAGGGACGGGAAACTCGTCTTAGATGGGAAACTCGTCTGTGAAAACCCGTCTGAATATGAATTTAGGGACGGATAAATTCGAATTTAAGACAAGTTTCCCGTTTAGATGGGATTCCCGTCTAACTTTCCCGTCTGTTTGGACGGGAATCCCATCTAGACTAGGCTATGATTCAGAGGTTGTTTTCGAGTCGGGCTTCAGTCAATCCTTTTTCTTTCTTTTGTATATTTAGTGTGTGTAGATGATGAAATTATAACTGAATAGATTTTCCACGAAGTTTGATAACAGACTTGATAACAGTAAACTCAGCTGCTCGACTTTGACGCGAAACGTGGGCGCGTTTACGTCATTTGACGTCACACAAATTGTTCATTTTTGTGAATATGGGCAGTATGTTTGCGATGTCATATTTCCGAAAACCAATTTCCTCAAGCATAAATCACGGTCTATCAAGATATGTCTGAAAACTAAAGAGAAGTCATTGTATTATATTTCTGTCGTGATCTATGTTAATTTGTGCCCGGTCACTCACGGTCATCGAGCTCGTGGTATTTTCGTATAATGAAGTGATCGTCCAATAAGGATAGCTGAGATGAAACGTGCAACCACGATGAACAATATTTAATGAAGTTGAGACAAAGGATTTGTACACGGTGAAGTACAGTTCAACATCAAACAAAGGTCTTCTATTTTGTGACTTTGATGTTTACCTCCCGACCATCATATTTTGACAGACAATGCATAAATCTCGTATACCCGTCGCTAAATTGTAAAACAGCTATCTACACGGCTAAAAACGCACAGGTTGTTCCAAGTTGATATCGACAGGCGTGAACAATGTTATGCGGCCAACTATGAACAAGTTGTCAACCATGTTGTTCCAAGTTGTTTCATTTGAACAATGCTGTAACAACATGTTGACAATACTGTTCATAGTGGGCCGCACAACCTTGTTCACGCCTGTTGATATCAACCTGGAACAAGTTGTTGATTTTCTCAATTTTTACGCGTGTACTACGAGATTATGGTGTACGTGCGGAATGGCGTAGAAAGTTGCAAGAGAATTTGCAAACAACGAATCTCGTAGAAGTAGTTGTAGTCGTAGTAGTCTTATCCAAAGCCCTCTTATTGTTGGCACAAAAGAAAACTCTTTTAGTTCAAAAACCGTTTTTACACTGTTAAAGAACTGAGGTGAATGATTTTGTTTTTGTATCTTTGCAGCTAAAACTGAGGAAGAATTACACGAAAAGAGAGAACACATCGGGTCACAATTAACAAGGTAACCTACACACGTAAAAACGCACAAGTTGTAACAAACCTGCAGCAGACTTGTAGCAATGCTGTTCCAACAACTTGTCAACAGGATGTGTTCGCACTGCTTGTTCCCAGCTTGTTGACAACTTGCTACAAGGTTGTTCGGCTCATAAGTAATGTTTCAACATGAGCGGCCGTGTTGTATCGGATATACAAACTCGAGCCGAAGGCGAGAGTTTGTATATCCGATACAACACGGACGCGAATGTTGTAAACAACTTAAAAAACGACTCATCTTATAAGTTCATTGGCGAAGTAATTTTAAAAATAAACGTTGTCTAAGCCGAGAAAATCAAAGTTAAAGTTTATGTAAATCAACATGAATCTGTATCACATATACAGACACGACACGCTTATGATTTTTCTTTGTGTTTTCTTCATGAATTATTAATGCGTTTTTTAAGTCTTGTTACAAGTTGTCCCAACCACTTGTTATCGTCCTGCAATTCAACAATTTGTCAACAAGTTGTGAGTGACAACCTTGTAGCAACTTGATAAAACTAACAACATTGTTACAACTTGTTGACAAGCTTGCTACAAGCCTGTTGCGAACACATTTTGTTGACAAGTTGTAGGAACAGCATTGCTACAAGTCCCTCGCCCCCTTTCCGGAAGTGGTAAACCTGTGCATGTGGTTGAAAAGCGAAACCACTTGAATACTAAATATGAATATCTAGGACAGACTCTAGATTTGAAATATAGAACTCTGTCGAAATAACTTTAGAAGGAATGCAAAGGCAATCAAATTAATGAAAGTTTCTATCGAGAAATAACTCTTAATATGACGTAATGCCAGTTACATACATACGTATATAAACTTCCGAGTTAATATTTTCATTAATAGCAACCGGATTACTCGTTAAGAAAGATTTCTCTCGGTATTACTGTATATAACCGTGCTGAACGCTATATGCAAAGCACTGGGGTCACTTTCTGCGAGGACCAAGTAATTTGTATTATCTCTGCTTCAAAACATGCAATTAAACGACCCGCATTTGTGGTGTAGTGGTCGCCACACTTGCCTTCCAAGCTGGGAGAGCCGGGTTAAATCCTTGCTCGGACCTCTGCTCAAGGTCTTAAAATAATTGAGGAGAAAGAGCTATCTTTACATTGACATCAGTAAATGGTTAGACTTTCGCATCTTCTCGGATAAGGACGTTAAATTGTTGGTACCTCGGATCCCCTATCATTTGGGCGATAGCCTGTTGCCAAATCCGCTCACCAATGGACCATTCCCCAATTAACCAAAATTTTAATCTCAACAAGTCTAGACAAAATTCCATCATAGCATGAAAGAGCATCACAAAATTAGTAATATTCCAAAGTTTCGTTGCAAAATGTTGTAAAATGCGGATAATATAGCCTTGCGAAGTTTGCAATTTTCAGTCATTTTAGATTACAAACGGGAAATGGTTAATTGGGGAATGGTCCATTAATGAGTGAGAAAGTGAATAAAGAAACGAATAAACATGCAGGAATCCTCGCGTTAAAATTGTGCGTGAATACAATTGATTGAGAATATACTCAATCGTTTCGAGTTCATTATGAAAGCCAGAATATGTAAACTTACAGGTGGCTGTTGATGTGTTCTCTTTGACCTGTTTTCGTCCAATAATGGGAGACCATTGGGTTTCCCACCTGCAATCTGTGGTCTACGTTCATACAGACACCTGCACACATTCGCACTTAATTCTGCTTGCTATGGATGAAAACTCATCTTTACTATACTGCCTTGGGACATATATATGAACTAGTTCCAAACTTCTGCGCGAAATTGTGCATTTTTCTGCCTCGTTCAACGTTCTTTGGACATTTCGGAGTACATAACAAATTGGTTTAAGCTGTTGCCCACAATATGACTGCGATTGGTGAATTGGATTTTGTTTTGAAAATCTGCTATCCATTTTCCACATTTTGGTTATACATAAAAGCGTAACGCATTACTGCATCCATTTTATTCGACCACAATTTGCCATCACACTGCAAGAGTATTTTGCGGAGAGCGTCTTTATTTTGGGTTGTACGAAAAGCTTCGCTGGGACAGCATTTCTGTACTGCTAGTTTGTTATAAGGAAAGATTCGTTCGGTTTGAATTCAACTGCATGTGGTTCAGTATTTTGACAAGAATTTCATTTGCCTATACGAACTGGTGTAGCATTGGAGCGAACGAACTGGTGTAGCACCTGCATTCAAAGCTGTTGTATTCAACACTTGGTTTCTCAAGCTTAAATTCTTCACATTGAAGAACTGAATGTTGTGGAAAGAAAGTTAACAGTGATTCCTTTGGTGTTATTTGACTGTGAACATTCTTCTTCTAAGTTGAAGTACTCTTTTACTTTGTCACATAAAAAATTATATTTGGAGGACAAAAATAGTTGGACCATATAGCATCTTACATTCATCGTCCGTCGTACAGACATTGTCTCTTTATACAAATTAACTTCAGATATTTGTGGTAGAAGATTATAAGGCGAGCTGCAAGGGGTCGAGGCTGTAGCATATTGATTCAATTTCCTAGGAATTTCTTATTCTGGTGGTATTACGATTATCCACAATACAGTTTGGCAATACTGAAGAATTCCACGGGGAAACAAACGAAACTATCACCGAAATTTGCGAGCATATATACCCTTTAATTTGTGGACATTACTCTGTTTTCCTACAGAGTTTTCTTGTTTACCACGGAGATATTCCACCTTCACTCTTAAATTAGATAAAGGCCCTGCCATAGTTTGCTCAAACTGAAAAATATCTTTGGCATAAGACGATTGATTGAAAATTGCCAGAAGAAGAACTCCCTTTGTTCACCACAAACGAAGTTTAGCCAGCTTCATTTAAAAAGATAAAAAGCTTATTCACCAACGGCTGAACGAATTTCTCAGCGCTTTGAATTGTATAACACTTATCAAACCCTTAGCGATGTTTCTTGTTAATGCGTTTTCCAATGTGGGCTACCGTTTCATGACGGCCGTGGGATTTATTCTGAAACTTGCCATACCAAGTCCTGTTACTGTTGCAAAGGTTTTTGTGAATTTAGAAGTAATGGCGTACCTGCTAACAGTCCAGACAGTAGACTTGGTGTAAGTACACATATGTAGGGATTGTTGTAGTCGGTTGAGATTTTTTTATTAAGATTGAGATTTTGGTTTAACTAATTCTGGCGATATTTTGCAATAGCGCTCGTGTAAGGAAGCAAAGAACTTTAAAAATCGTATGTTTTGTCATATGTGTTGAAGATTACCACAAACTGATACAAACACAGTCACAGAATAAGGTACACAGAAGGCCGACTTCTTTGTTTTTCCTATGATTTTGCTATGATTTTGGCGTAACCCGTAATTCGTCATCAAATGCTGACGCCATGGTCCTAGCCAGTGTGCGTTTGAGAGGCATTCACCCCCTGATATTATTCAAAATGGCGGATGTCCAGGGGGGGGGGGAATGCCTCTCAAACGCGCACTGGCTAGGACCATGGCGTCAGCATTTTGATGATGAATCATGGCGTGGCAGCGGTTACTCGAGTCGACCTTCTGTGTGCCTTATTCTGTACCACAGTTTTTAATTCAGTCCTCCTTCGGTAATCTGACATCCTTGTTTACAAAAACGTCCCTGACTTAGGCTCCCCATTATAAATAGCGGATCCTCCCAGATGCGCCAAACACGAGATTATCATGTGTAGAACTACAGTAATTTCTATGACTGAGTCTAAGGATTGACGTAACGGATATTCCGGTGTAATCATCACATATCCCATCATTTCCTGCTTATCCCATATAAGTACATGCATTTAAGTACCGATGCATACTAGGAAGTTGAAAAATATTTGATAAAACTTATACTTGTGATCCTTTTATTTATATTTTGCGAAACAGAAATTTCGTCCCATACACGTTTTTAATGTTCATATGTCTTCTTTGTCTAGACGGCTGAGTTTACGTCCGTCTATCGATGATTTAAAAGCAAGAGGAATAATAAAGAGTAAGTATAACCAGTAGAGATTCGAACTTGAAGTAAGTTGTTGTGCGTTGGATTTCATTTCGACTCCGAGCAGTGGATACCAATCGGAGACATCTGTGAGACATGTCGTACTTCAGTTGTAGGACTGCAGCAAGTATGATTATGTAACCAATATATACACGTAAAAACGCACAAGTTGTTACAGGTCTGCAAACAATTTGTTACAAATCTGTTCGCAAGCTGTCGACAAGTTGTGTTCGCACTGCTTGTTCCCAATTGTTGTAACAAGTTTGAAACAGGCTGTTAACAAGCTTGATGGCATTATCAGACTTGTTACACAAGGTTGTTCTAACAAGTCATGATATATTAGGGCCATTTATACGGAACAAAATAAGACGCGACTTAGGTAAGACGCGACTTAAGTAAGACGCGAGTTTGTCGTATAAAAGGTACAATATTTTTATGTAAGCCGCGCCTTGGATAAGACGCGTCTTACATAAGAACAGGTCTTTTAGCTGTTCTTATTTAAGTCGCGTCTTAAATAAGAAATTTTGGACAAAAAGTCTAACTACACATGCCAGAAACTTGAAACAACGTAAAATTTAATGCCTTGCATATTAAAACAAAAACAACCAAAATAACATAGCTATAGCAAATAAATAAGACCAAAGCCGTAGAGAACCATTTATGCGATAACTCCACTTATTTAAGTCGCGTCTTATGTAAGTCGCGACTTATTTTGTCACGTATAAATGGCCCTATTGTTATAGCATGAGTGTGTCAGACTTGTTGGAACCACCTTGCAACAAGTCTGATAATATCAACAAGGTTGTTGCAACTGTTAACAAGTTGTTCCATACTTGTTGACAACTCGGGACAACTTGTTGACGGCTTATTGGCAGACTTGTTACAAAATGTGAGATTTTTGCGTGTGTACCCCTAATGCGATCTGAAGATTGCGTGCCACATTAAACGAGAGATCTTGTACATGTATATATTTACCACATATCTCAACATTTTAGATTCTTCAGCGGCAGAAATCGAACAAGATATCGAACAAAAGAAGAAAATTTTAAATAGAAAAGTGAGTTCTACAGTAGTACAGTTGATTGTAGATGACAGGGTATAGATACAAGGAGACCACCAAACTTTGATACGAATTTGAATTGTTTCATTATATATTTATTGTTAAATCTTTCCGTCCCTCTGTAGCTAAGTCGTCGACCAACAGTCAAAGAACTACGGGAGAAGAATATTTTAGTTCGCTTCAATGACTATGTGGAACTTTTCGATACGCAAGAATACGACAGGAGGTTCGTAGCTGAAGATTGGTGGATTAAGAGAAATGCAACTGCACACGTAAAAATCTCACAACTTCTCAACAAGATGTGTTCGCAACAGGCTTGTCAACAAGTTGTAACAATGCTGTTATTTTATCAAGTTGCTACAAGGTTGTCACTCACAACTTGTTGACAAATTGTTAAATTGCAGGACGATGACAAGTTGTTGGAACGACTTGTAACGAGTCTGTTGAGCTCAACAACCTTGTAGCATGTTGTCGACAAGCTGGGAACAAGCAGTGCGAACACATCCTGTTGACAAGTTGTTGGAACAGCATTGCTACAAGTCTGCTGCAGCTTTGTTACAACTTGTGCGTTTTTACGTGTGTATGTGAAAAATATGTGTATAATGGATCTCTCAACTGGCAGCGATAAAAAAATAATATTTCATTCGATTCTTAGAGCTGACAAGCCATGGACCAGATTAACTCCTCAAGATAAGGTATGACGTTTCAACCTGTTCGTAATATTGTACCTAACATCATGTTGTAGTTATGTGGCAAAGCTGTTTACCCGCAAGCTTGGATGTTTACGTGAAGATGCGGGGTTATGGGTTCTTGTTCTTGATATGAAATGTTTGCTATGTTGCAGGCCGCAATTCGTAAAGAACTGAATGATTTTAAAAGTTACGAAATGGAGGTACACGAGGAGAGCAAGCAATACACCAGGTATAAAAATATTAAATCAACTTTATGTATACTGGATAACTCTATCAGTTATAAACTGTTCCAGGGATAGATTTACTGGGGCGGGGGTGCACCCCCTAGCCCGGGTCAGAGGGGTGCAGGGGGGGGGGGGGG
>CACRXK020002484.1:12399-30022 GCA_902702795.2 Paramuricea clavata | reverse complement strand
GGGGGGGGGGGGGGGGGGGGGGGGGGGGGGGTGCTATTTTTCACGATAAAGCAAAAACAATATTAGAGACAAAATGAGATACAGTAATTTGAGTAATAACATGATGATATATGCGAACTGTGAACAACAATTACAATTCAAATACAGTAGTCAAGCAAGACTTTGCAGTAGTCAAGCAAGTTGATAGGCGGGCGGCGCACATGACCAACACAACTCGGCACCAGAACTGGCAGAGCATTTATACTGGATAGCTCTATCAGTTCTAAACTGTTCTCCCTAGAGATCCAGTAAGAGTTATCTCTTATTGATCCAGTGTTACTACAGGAAGAGACCTAAACTAAACTAACTTTATTTATACTGGAGAGCTTTGTCAGTTCTAAACTGTTCTTCCTAGAGGTCCAGTAAGGATCATCATTTAAATTGGTCCAGTGTTACTACAGGAGGAAACCTAAACTAAACTAACTTTATTTATACTGGATAGTTCTATCAATTCTAAACTGTTCTTCCTAGAGGTCCAGTAACGATCATCTCTTATTGATCCAGTGTTACTACAGGAGGAAACCTAAACTAAACTAACTTTATTTATACTGGATATCTGTATCAGTTCTAAACTGTTCTTCCTAGAGGTCCAGTAAGGATCATCATTTAAATTGATCCAGTGTTACTACAGGAGGAAACCTAAACTAAACTAACTTTATTTATACTGGATAGTTCTATCAATTCTAAACTGTTCTTCCTAGAGGTCCAGTAACGATCATCTCTTATTGATCCAGTGTTACTACAGGAGGAAACCTAAACTAAACTAACTTTATTTATACTGGATAGTTCTATCAATTCTAAACTGTTCTTCCTGGAGGTCCAGTAACGATCATCTCTTATTGATCCAGTGTTACTACAGGAGGAAACCTAAACTAAACTAACTTTATTTATACTGGATAGCTCTATCAGTTCTAAACTGTTCTCCCTAGGGTGTGAATGGTTCGTGTCATCAACATTCTTGCAAATCAATATTTTGTTTCATTTCGTATTTTTTCAGATTTCACAGACCGTGACTATAACTGCACTTGTCATGTCAACATCTGATCCCGCTCAAGCTTGACATTCCGCTGAAATTAAGAACAGCGGGCACCATGCTATACTTCGATACCGATGATGACCCGAGTTTAACCCGAGGGAAGTTTCATACTTGTATCGGCAGGAACCGATGACCTTCAAATTGAACATTAATTATTTGTAAATATCCGTCGTTAACGTTAATCACACTAATCAACAAGGATACATTTTAACAGAATTGAGATTGTTTAAACTATGGACTTTTTGAGGCCGGCTATATTTTATTATACCTCAAAAATTTTGTAGATCATAGAATTATAATAGGTTTACTAAAACTGTAAAACTAGAGGCTGCTGGTCATGTAAGTAATAATGGGTAGTTAAACTGTCCAGACTTGGGCATGAAGGCTCCTCCACCTGCATTTAATAAAGGAAAATAGCCTGACCATATAGAGCCTAGACTCCAAGTCTCTCTTTCATTGTCATATAGTATCGATCCACTATAGTGTACATTACATGACGTAGCACGGAGGAGGGGAGCGAGAAAGAGAGACTTGTCAACTTCGGAAAATCTCAGTTCAAAACTGAACCGAAATTGCAAGACTTGTTTTAATTGTTTTCCTTCAATTTCTTTCTGTATTATTTACTATAATGGAACTCATGTTATTTACACTGTGCTAGATCAATACATATAAACACTGACAGAAAACAATTAAAGCGAGTCTTGCATTTTCGGTTCAGTTTTGAACCGAGATTTTCCGAAGTTGACAAGTCTCTCTTTCTCGCTCCGCCCCTCCGTACTACGTCATGTAATGTACACTATAGTGAATCGATACTATATGACAATGAAAGAGAGACTTGGAGCAAGTCTATATAGAGCCTGATACCCAATTCACAAAACAGGGTTTGCGAGTTATCTTACAATTTAAATTGTGTAGCAGCTGATATTGACTCCATAGATGAGTGGCTGACGCGTTATTATCGAACCAATCAAATGTCGTGTAACATTTGCACTATAAATCGTCATTGACAATCGCTCCGTGTCACACCGCCTTTATAAACGCGATTTTCAATGGCGAAGATATATTTAGCTCGTTGGTCCAAATTTAGTTTGTTTCACTGCAGAGGAATATTAAGAGCTTGAGTCCTTAACCCCGATTAATGAAGCTCATTTGGGTACTTTTATTTGGAACATCAACAGGAAAATTTTACCGTACATTACGTGATTATGTATATGCAACAACAAAGTAGTATACTTATACTTGACTGTATTTATGTTTCATGTCTCAAATGACCGATATAAGGGAAGTATGATATAACGATTGCTTAAGATTCATCCCATAACCTGTGGTAAGAGGTTATTTCGCTGGCCTCAGAGTGACAAAACGTAACAAAGCAACGGTTTTACTAACACTAACCCTATTCCAAACACCAACTCTAACCCTAAATTCTAACCTAACCCTACTCCAAGTTTGTTTCTAAACCAATCTTGAAGAAAAACGTTTTGACGAAATGTCACTGTGAAGTCAGCGAACTAATCTTTCCCTATCGTGTGTGTGGAGAATTTAAACTGTTCTTCGATTATCTTGCCAAGCTAAATGTCAACCACGCAAGCCAGCCTCTCTAAACACGCTTTGGGAGGGAAGCGGGAGTAGAGAGCCTTGCATGCGAAGTTGGGCCAGGGTTGGGCAAATGATTCTCAGAATCCCGAGATCCAGGTCAGGCCCTCCGCATTTAATAAAAAACGCGAGGTACACACGTAAAAACGCACAAGTTGTAACAAACCTGCACCAGACTTGTAGCAATGCTGTTCCAACGACTTGTGAACAGGATGTGTTCGCACTGCTTGTTCCCAGCTTGTTGACGAACCGCTAAAAGCATGTTGAGCTCAGACTTGTTACAAGTTGTTCCAACAACTTGTTATCGTCCTGCAATTCAACAATTTGTCAACAAGTTGTGAGTGACAACCTTGTAGCAACTTGATAAAATAACAGCATTGTTACAACTTGTTGACAAGCTTGCTACAAGCCTGTTGCGAACACATCTTGTTGACACGTTGTGAGATTTTGACGTGTGTATTTGGGGCTTATATACTTCAATTGACTCTTCGGCCAATCGGCTCCGCTCGCCACCCGTTTCCCATTATAATACTCATCGCACTATTCATTAATTACTTTTGCACATATAGAAGTCAAATTCATACGACAGCAAAGATATGGAGTTTTTAGAATTCTATTAATTAAAGAGCATAACATAAAATTACTTTGTTATATACGGTTGAGTAATAAAGTTTAAAAGAGTAGAGCGTCTTTAATTAACTTCATTGTTCTGGCGAACAGTGCGTAGCCACCTTAATAGTAGAGACCTTACGATTTTAGGACGGCAACGCGACGACGACGGCCAAAACAAACTCCTTCAAATAAATGGTAGTAAAGGTAGTTCGTCGTATACATCAATCGTATGAATTTAATACAGTTTTAGAAGTTGAAGTAATGAAGACATGGATTTGATGGTTGGGAAAAGTTCTGCTAAACCCAGTTTGAAGTTGCACTTGTTGCGGTTTGGAATGCAGCCGTTGTATCAAGACGTGAAAATCTGTGATTTGAGTATTTGACGTTGTAAACAGAGCGAGGACAAGTCTAAATTATTCATATATTGTAATCACTCAATTCTTTTCAATGATCTATTGTATTGGTAGCCGTTGCCGTCGCGTTGCCGTCCTAAAATCGTAAGGTCTCTATTATACTTTGGCGGTCAGGCGTTGTCCACTGCAATGCGCATACCTGTAACTTTGCGCTACGGGGATACCCCGGTACCACTGATCATCAGTGCCCGGTACACGCGTAAAAATCTGACATCTTTTAGCAAGTCTGTCAACAAGTTGTGTTCGCACTGCTTGTCCCAAGTTGTCAACAAGTTTGGAAAAAGCTGTTAACAGTTGTAACAAACTTGTTGATCAGTTATCAGATTTGTTGCAAGGTTGTTCCAACAACTTCGATACAGTCATGATAGAACAATACTGTTACAAGCTTGTGTCGTCAACCTTGTAACATTCTCGCATTATTACTGTATCAGACTTGTTAGAACAACCTTCTAAGAAGTCTGATAATGCCATCAAGCTTGTTACAAGTCGTTAACCATTTTTTAATACCATGGACGACAGGACGAGTGAGATAGTAAAACGGAACAAAAGCCCAGTATTTAGTTTTGTGTATGACTTAAAGCGTACTTGTTGAGGTAGTCTGTACAGACTGTACTTTAAAAGATTTAAAAGATTTACGTGTCAAAAAGACAAAAACGCTTCACTGAATCACTGGACAGCCGCCTTTATACGCAAAACTTCAAAATATTTGTGCACAGTGAAGAATGAGATTAATGTTAATTGACTAATGGGGGAAAATGTTGGATCTGCATCAGGTTTGACAACTCAACCGTATGGAGTCGTGAACTTTAGTCACAAGACACAAGCAGTTGTGCAATTTCACTGTAATTCAATATTCAGGAATTTATCGGGTGTATTCAACTTAAACTGAAACCAGTGGCAGTGACCTTACCTTACCTTACATTTTATTTCAAAGGATTAATTTTGACTGCGCTCTCATATTAAAGCACAGTGTTTTGAACATTATAACGATGTAAATAAACTACACGACAAAATGTAGTTCCTGAATGAAGTAAAGCCAAGGTAAGATGAAATGAAATATATTCAAGTGAGTTTACATAAGCATATCGAAACACAGGGCCAGCGCCGAATGCCAATTCAAAGTCGGCTGTAGCCTGTAAACATAATATCAAAGAATATCTGAAGAGACCAGAAGAGAAATAGTCAATAGAAGTTTCGCGAGAGTTAATAAATGTCATTTTGTGGGCATTTTAATTTTTAATTTTATGCTGGCTTTAAACTCGTATTTGTTGATGCAGAACGGCTATACACAGTGCTGTCTCGGTCAATAATATAAGAATTTTAAATAATAGCGTTTCGTCATTTATTTCAAAACGACATCTAAGTGTTCTAACATATTTTCTCTTTAATATGTCTATTTTTCAAGATATTGATTCAACAGTGATCTAAACCGAAAATGGCGTCATACGACACTGGTTGGGAAGATGAACTATTTCAACATCCCGTCAGCCAAACTTTCCATTGTGGTATATGTATGAATGTTTTGAAGGATCCAGTTTCGTGTCGACATAATGAGCATTTGTTCTGTCGAGCTTGTATCACCATACATCTCATGAACTTTCAAACATGTCCATCGTGTATGGAACCACTCACTGTCGAATCACTGCGCCAAGCACCTCGGACCGTAACCAACTTACTTTCCGAATTAAAGATCCGCTGTCAATTCTTCGATCGTGGTTGCGGACAGTTTGTTGAATTGGGAGATCTCGAAAGGCATGTTACTGACTGTGGGTTTGCCCCAGCAGTCTGCTCTAATGAAGGATGCCAACTTGAGGTGAATAAACAAGATTTACTACACCATGAAACAGCTGTGTGTGAACTACGCAGAGTCAAGTGCCACAATTGCAACGAAATCAGACAAGAGATGGATACAGTGAAAGTTAATTTGGCAGCAATGAATGAAAAGTTGAATGAAAAGTTGAAAGGAGTTGCGGAACAGTTGTACAGAAATAAGGAACAGACGGACAGAAATCAGAAGAATATGGTCGCAAAAGTTGAACTGGTTCAAGAACAACTTAACAAGCAGGAAGAAGGCATTAGTCAGCTTAAAGCGGACAATGTAGAAATGAAGAGAAGTTTAAATGAAATTACGAAACAACTGGAAAGAATGGCACAACAAACATCGCATGAAGTGCAGGCAGAAGAAATGAAGAAAGAGACTGCAGAAGGTGGAATGGACAGAGAGTTGAAGGTCGTTATCGCTGGAGGTTGGAATGGGAGAGAATATCTAAATTCAGTGGAAATGTTCAGTCTGTTAAACGCAACTTGGACACCACTAAAGTCAAGGAAAGAAAGTCTTGACAGAACATCTTCAGTTGTTCACAACAATCAATTTTTTGTCATTGGAGGTGATGGTAACAGGGGAGGAATCAAGTCAATTGAAAAACTATCACTGAATGCTGTTCATGTTGATCATTCTATAACTTGGGAAAATGTTCTTGCTGAGTTGCCTGGAGCATTGAATGGACACTGCAGTGTAGTTTATAATGGACGGTTGATAATGATTGGAGGGTTTGATGATAGTAAATATGCATATTCTGGTAGTATTACTGGGATTTCTCTTGTTCCACCTTATACCAGTAAACTGTTGGCTACCATGCCACAGGCAAGATATCTTCATGGTGTTGCAAAGTTTGGTGACAAGATACTGATTCTTGGAGGCAAGTTCAATGGTTTTTCCAGTACAAATCTTGCAAGTGTTTTGTTGTATGATATTACTAAGAATGAATGTAAGAAGTTAGCAGCCCTCCCCTACCCCGTTTCTGAAATGGCCACAGTCAAGTGGGGTGATGACAGTGTGATAATAGCGGGTGGTGTTGAAAGTAACGATCAAGCATTAAACAAAGTTTTATTATACAACATCAAGACGCAGAAGAGTTGTATGTTGCCAGACATGAAGTATAAGAGGAGAGGATGTGTGGCTGCAGTTGTCAGAGACACTGTGATTGTCATGGGAGGCATGGATGAAAGACGAAAGTGCTTAAAGTCTGTAGAATGTTTTCGATTTGATCGCTATAGCTGGCAAGAACTTCCTGAAATGCAGGAAGCAAGATGCTGGGCTACTGCAGTTGTATGTTAATTATGCATTGTATATTAGGAACCTAATTAAGTTGTTGCAGTATTTTATACACTTGTAGTTGTAGCCATTCTGCCATAGGTGTTGGTAGTGGCGTAGTATAGGTCACTATATACGCCACTGCGAATCGGAGATCGAGCCATTGCATGGTTTAAATTCACACCTATGGCTACAAAAACAGTTGGTAGAATATTTTGACCGTAACACATTGAAATTTTAAAATGTGTTAGTCATTTTATGCCTATTACCGCTAATTATTGGACCTCCTATGATAAAACTTGCCTCATACGTCTCATACCTTCGCAAATACGATGTTTTATATTTTTACTAACGCAAGTATTTGTCACTTTTCTTTTGAATCACATATCTTTTGAAATATTGATGATCCTTAAGGAATTTGGAACTGCATGACATTTTAAAGGGTATTGGCAACAAAAATTTTTATTGATTTTATTGCTTCATCTGAAGGAGCATGAAAAAATAAGCCGATTGGCCGTTTACTGCTCTATTCTATCTCATCTGGTTCCGAAGTTATACGCAAAAATGTGCAAAATATAAATTGCTGATTCAGCACATTCTGTGACGTCATAAGCTGGGTAAGTATGTTTATTGAATAGTAAACTAAAGCATAGCTGATTTATTATTGGCTCAAATCAAATGAAATTTTGCATACAGATAGTACATGATGAGATGCATGGGAAAAATACTTCTAATTTCGTTGTCAAGGCAACACAGTCGTTCCCAGGCCTCTTACACTGATTTTGAATAACTAGTTGCATTTATCTATGTGTATGTCATTTTCGAATTATTATCATGCAAGTAAACTTTTGGCATGCATAGGTATCATACACATACTTCGGATATTATTTTATTTTTATCAGTACCTTGAATAAAGCTGTTTCATAAAATTGGCGCAAGGGGCCTGGAAACGACATTGTTACCTTGGCAACAAAATTAGAAGTGTTTTTCCATGCGTCTCATCATGTACAATCAGTATGCAAAATTTCATTTGATTTGAGCCCATAATAACTGAGCTATGCTTCAGTGTAGTATTCAATAAACATACTTACCCAGCTAATGACGTCACACGTTGTGCTGAATCAGCAATTTATATTTTCACATTTTTGCGTATAACTTCGGAACTAGATGAGATAGAATAGAGCATTAAACGGCCAATCGGCTTATTTTTTCATGCTCTTTCAGATGAAGCAATAAGATAGATGAAGCAATTTTTGTTGCCAATCTCCTTTAAAGAAAAATGTTAATGTCAGCTGACAATTGATTTGAACACTCTTCAACATTATACATACAAAGCAGTTAAACAGGACATACAGCAGTGTATGGGCTTAAAAACCGCGAAGATCAGTGGTAGGCTTGGGTAAATTACGCTCGAAAATATGGCTATCATGCCCGAAGGCAGTGCTCGTTAAAACAATGTGTTATGCTCGTGAAACAGTCTGTTATGCTCGAATTATGCTCGAGGAAAATTCAAGTTTTAATACACAGAAAGTCAAAAAGTGTAAAGGTACAGAAAGTTAAAAAGTGGTATATTTTAGGGGGGGCAATTACTACATCCGGCTGCATAAATTACTATATTTGGTCAAAAATTACCACGGTACCATATTTTCCCCATTTTAAAGACCCATTTTACCATATTTTCTAAAAAAAAATTTCCGGACAAATTCCTGTTAAAACATGGCCAAAACCCAGTTTTTCACCACAATATGTAAAATTTAAGTCTGGAAATTTTAGGTCTAGAAAAAAATTACCGTAGTAATTACCGCAAATTTCAAATTACCACAATCGATCAAAAATGACAAAAAATTACCACATTTGGTCACACTGCTAGTGGTGCATTTGCCCCCACTAGGCTCCTTCCTCTGCCCCACCACTGAAGAAAGAAATGTCCTATTGCCCCAAAGCCAGGGCCCTAGGACCTGTATTGAGTAAATGAGTTTAACATTGAAAAGAAGTTTAAAAAACAAAATTTGTTCGTGAGCATACTTAAACTTATGTTGTGTTTGAATGTTTAGCATGTAATTTATTACAAATTTCACCATTAAAGCTTTGTTTTGAGAAGCTGAGATTTGTTTTAAAATGTATTCTCAGAATGCAGGAAATGCTATTTCAGAGACCCAAATTTTAAACATTTCCTGGGGGAGCATGCTCCCAGAGCCCCCTAACTAACTCGTGCCTGCGATACTCGGCTCACAGCTTCGGCTATCACATACTATCTTCAGGGAGGACAAGGAAAATGGGCCCTTTTGCAGTTTTGCCCCACCACTGAAAACCTTAAAAATGCACTGAACCTATCGTACGCTCATATATGTATCAGAATCCTGCGATGTGCTCATGAGCACGCTGAAATTGATAATACAAACCGAAATCCAGTGTGCTCATGGGATGCTCATGTAGATAAAAAAATATTTGTATCGATCTATAAAAAAATATTTGTATCTATCTACCAAAATCCATGAGCCTGCTGCAGGGTCTGTTCATTTTTATAATGTATATACTATATCATCATGCAGAAACATTGATAACCCGATCCTCACCCCAACCCCCTCTCTAACCCCTCCTATAAATGACACGTATTCACGTAACCGATATAACCGCTCGCGCTCGTGGGGACGTGCTGGGCCGGGGGAGTTCTTCGTTGCCCTGGAGAGCTCATGATCACACCGGATTTTGCGACCCACCCACTCGCAGGTACGTCATCCCAGACTCCATTGCGGTCTTGGCAGTTGGCACACATTTTCATCAACACAAGGAGAAGAAAGGACAACATTTTGAGTTCGTCTTGTCCTCGAAAATGGGAAAACTACAGCGAAAGAAGTGCGAAGAGTGTGAACACTCGTACATGAATAGATGCTGTATGTGTTTGGATATCCGTACTGGCGTTATAATTCTCGGACTTATACATTTGGTACGTTTAATGAGTGTTTAATATTAAATAGTTGACTGCGCGTATTTTAGAGGGAGTTCTGTTTTGTTGTGGTGCTTTGTGTTTTGATATAAAGCTTCTTTCATTCATCTGTTATAGTTTCTGAAAGATTAGATTCTGAAATTTCGCCGTTTTGTTTGTAATCGAGAGCCATATTTCTCATTCTTCTGTGTTGTAAACGTGTATGTATTTTTCAAGTATTGCGAACACCCTAATTTATCACGTCTAAATTTAAGTACACAAACGGATTGTGTTTAAAACGACGATTTTTGTACCGATCGCATATATTGTAGTCATTCTGACACGATAGATTTGGTTTTCGTATAGCAAATGAAATGAAATAGGGGGAATTATGTATATGTTGTTTGAAAAATAACAATCTTTTGGGGATATATAAATGTGTGTCCTTAGCCGAACAGATGTTTGCTGTATTTTTTTAAGCGTCACAGAACGAATAGAAAATATTGCAAAACTGTACCATATTACCCAATATTATGTAAGAATAGTACTTTTCAAAGGAGTATGAAAACAGGTATAACAATTGAATTGAATTGAATTGATTTAATGACTACTGACTTTGTAACCCAAAAAGGTTAAATTACACCAGTATTACATAAATTAAGAGGATAAGTTAAAATTACATAATAATTACATATTTAAGATTATTTACATTTCTAAAAACTTATTTACTGTATAGGATTTATAGTCTTTTGTGTGATTCATGATTCAGCTGTGTGAGCCAGCTTTCTTTTTTTCAAATTTCCATAAAAACAGGATATACTTCTTGAAAACTTAAGAACTTCCTCAAATGGATTTTTTGAACAAAAGCTTCTACGTGCTTTCAAGATTGGGTGTGTTCCATTAAAAAAGTGGGGAAAACATGGCTAGTTGAATAAATGTATTAAAAAAAACTCCGCATTTTCAAGTGTCAATCAACCGACTTTCTTATTTTACTCTGTCTAACAACAGACGATTTACTTGTGAAGTACACAAGTGTTGGCAGTCACACAACCGTGGTTAGCTGTTCTTAATGCTTTCCCAACACTATCATGTATTCTGTTTTTCTCATGTATTTTGTTGGAACACTCATCGAACCTTTATTTTGTTAATTCAGAGCTCGAAATGGTCCCGTAACAATTGGCGACTTGCCAACTCTCTGTCGGTTTAATGTTTGTTACAACTGCATGTGATTCTGACTAAACCCAATAATGTCCAACACTGCACACAGACGCTTTCTTCTCCGATAAAAAACGCACCTAAAGGTTAACATTGATGTGTGTGGTATACCGTATTTGTCTAAAGCCAGGCGATTTCACTCGTCAAGGGAAAATATTGGCTTTAATGAGTTAACTACATTAGACCATCTGCCCATATGCCTTTGAGGTCCAATGGAAATCTACTTCTAATAACAGTAAATTAAGGACTTTACGCATGCAAGATGGCAACGTCAGGACGGCGGCCAAACAAACTGTTTGAAAAAAATTATTGGAATCTTGTTTTGTGTTTACTTGTATTAATCCATATGAATTTAGTTCCGCAACACTGCAAATAATTACATAGACTTGACAGTCATGATGAACGGGGGAAATTAAATTACGCCGGTCAAGTATAAAATCCTCCCGTTCAAATGTTAACAACTGTTCGTGAGCAAAAACAAAATTTTCTTGTAATTTAATTACCGGTACTTTTGGAGTATCCGGGTCCATCTTGAATATATGTGAAAATGAAATTCTGAACACATGTCAAACACAATGTCTCATTGGCCGGCAAAGAAATAAGATTACCTTGCTTACACTTCAATTTATGCATTTTAACATTAAATTAAATATCATTACAGTATGCTCACTGTCGAAAAACATCACTGCCGAAAAACATCACTGCCGCCCTAAAAATATTTACCCGGTCAAAATAATCATTGAAAACAAAAAAGCGACAATCAATGTCCTAAAATAGCTCGTCGTTGACCAGCCTTTATTTGCTTCGCTCTTCTGAAACGAAGTAAAACACGTTTAACCTTCAGAGCAATTTTGATCAACTCTGCTAGAAAAACTACCTGTCATGGCTTGAAATGCTAGGATACTATGCAAGACGTGTAAATATGCATTGTCAACAGATCTTGGACAACGTCTAAAAGCCCTGCTAGACATTTAGTATTAATTTATTTTATCCTATAGGATTAATGTCAATGTGTCGTCGTCCTGACGCCACTGTCATACATGCGTAGACTCTCTATGCCTAAAAAATACCTGTGGTTCCGGTTTCATATTGTTAAAAAATTAGGGTCGGTAGGTCGGAAATTTTTTTTTTGAATATTTTTTTCACGGTTGTGGCGTTTTTTTGCTGGGTGATTTTCAGTACAGTTCCGACATCAATATTAACTAGAGATGCGTATTTCCTATGGACGAATTTAGGTATTTTGGTTCAATAATTAGTGTGACAACAGACGCTATTTTGGCACGCCGTAGGAGCAGCCCGCAACCACCCGGAGAAAATAGGGTCGCACGGTCAATTGCGTTGAAAAAATAATAGGGTCGGCAGAAAAAAATAGGGTCGGTCGGGAACCGGAACCACAGGTAGTATATTTTGTAGGCCCTATTGTCTGAAAGACAGGGAGGAGGGGGTGTTACCTTCCAATTTCTTCCATGGGAGAAGTTTAGATCTACGAATTAATGCCAAATGACTGTCCTGATGAACATGACTTTGTGTAGGTATTTCAAGTTGCCGCCATCATTGTGATTTGCCAAGTTTTGGTTCATCCAGGCACATATGACAAGGAAAGTCCTTACATTTCCAGCAGTCACATTATGAAAGGTACTGGTAGTTAATGTTGCTTTGCACTATGTATCAAAGTCTCAAAGTAGCAATTTTGCAAATTAGGCCACTCCAAATTAGACTTTAGTTTCCTGTCCGGCCCTTACTTCAAATTACATGCGGCCGGGCGGTTCTTTACCATTATCCATTATCGGTCCTTTACCATTATCCATTATCTATTTTTTTTATGGTGTTTGAAAGAATCTGTCACGACCCATTATTCCATGAAATAGATACACATTTTAAATATCCATTCAGCCACGTTTCTACAGTACAGAATGTTTTGGATTTTTTGTATGCAGAAATGAAAGTCAAAACGTGCAATGAAAGTGTCTAGCTCAGCGGTTACTGTTGTAAAAACGAACAAGTTTCAACAATTTTATTTCGATTTTTACATATTATATTATAAAAATGTATTTCTTGGACGATAGAATATTCGAGAGCTGTGGATTTTCATTATTTTTAGTCATAAGGGTCAAATTATGGAAACAAGTTAGCAACAATTGGACAAATCATGCGGCCAGTTCTAGGAGATGCGGGCGGAGGACGGGAAACTAAAGTCTAATTTGAAGTGGCCTTAGGTAAATTCTAACTTTTGAAGGATTTGTAAGAAATGTTTGAGGGACCTAACTTGGAAATGCTGTGAACATTTCTTACAAAACCTTTAAAACTTAGAATTTGCCTATGCAAAATTCCTTCTGTGATTATAGCAGCCTATAATATTGCAGGATGATAGCATGATTATATAATACTGTAGAAAATAATTAACAGCATATTTTACATATTTACTGAGGCTGAAATTCAAACTACAATCCTGGACAAAACCATCTGCGACACTGTATTAAAACATTCCTTTGTGGCCTTTTTTACCTTTTGGACCGGAATAATTTACTCGTTTGCCCCCCTCCGCCCCCCAAAACAATGTTGGACGTTTTATCCATATTCTACAAATGCAATCAACATTGAATGGTGGGGGAAAGGGGGAGGTTTTCTAAATTTACGATAATATTACAACATTTTGACAAGTAATTCGAAGTGTTGCAGATGTTTTGTCCAGGATTGTAGCTTTTACTAATCTAATGTAACTGACAATGTAATATGTTTTTCTCTTATAGCAAACAATTTTGCATCTCTAGCAATCTCATTGCTGTTATTCATTTTGACAGCTTTTATGGTGTATGGAACCATTCAGGTAATTAGAAATTAAATATCAGATGTCTCAATCTGCAGTTTTGAAGGTTAGGCCTAAAAAAATACCTGTGTTTCCGGTTTCATATCGTGAAAAAATTAGGATCGGTAGGTCGGAAATAAACTTTTTTTAAATATTTTTTTCATGGTTTTGGTGATTTTTCGCTGGGCGATTTGCAGTAGAGTCCCGACATCAATAGAGAGGTTAAGTTCCCCCGGTTCCGTTTTACGGGTATGAGTATCGCCATTTTGTTTACCAATTTTTGCTGATGTCGGCATTTTTACCCGTAATTTCTACCCGTTTCCCCGCGGTAAACCATGGTCTACACGTAAAATACAAACGGGTACGGGTGTTTTCTGTTTACTATTTGTGGGCCATTTAAATATTAAAAATTTTCGACATCTTACCCAAATAAATAATGCACTTATGCTTGTCAAAGTTTTCAACAATCTATGGCGAACCTCAACAGCGAAAGTTGCCATTCTCTGATAGGTTAACTCACGCCGGAATATCTTGGACTTCTTAAGTTACAAGTCGTTCCCCGGTTTACGGGTACGGGTACGTGTATATCACCCATACCCGTAAACCGGAACCGGTGTATCTTAACCTCTCTAATATTAACTAGAGATGCGTATTTCCTATGGACGAATTTAGGCAATTTGGTTCAATAATTAGTGTGACAACAGACCCCATTTTGGCACAGTGTATGAGCAGCCTGCAACCACCCAGAGAAAATAGAATCGCACGGTCAATAGCGTTGAAAAAATAATAGGGTCAGCAGAAAAAAATAGGGTCGGTCGGGAACCGAAACCACATGTATTATTAGTGAACCATTCGTTTGCTAGAAGATTTTGAAACCCAAATAAAGTTGTTGATTGATTGAAATAAATGTCGAGAACTTGAGCTTGCGGAGCTGATAGCGTTGTGAGATCTTATTCTGTGAAATTATTTCTCTTTAGCGTCGCCCAAACTATCTGTTGCCATTCTTCTGTCTTCAAGTCTTTGATCTTTGTGTTTTCATTTTGTTGTTATTTGGCGCAATGACGAATCACGATCAAGTTGTTGTCTGGAGAAGCAGGGTAAGTTTTTTTGCCTTAAAATAGTTTCTTCATCACTTGTTTCACTAATGTATATGAAGCATTAAATCATACGAACAAAAGGCTAAATTCTAAACTGAGGGGCAAATCACTCAGACCTAAAAAGTGTACAAGATCAAAAAATCATGTGATTTTTTTGTGTGATTTTTGACAGATTTTTTTATTTTTTCCAAACCTTTTTTCCCCATTCTCTTTTATTAAATCACTCCTAAAAAGTGTACGAGATAAAAAAATCATGTGATTTTTATTTTTTTGTGATTTTTTTATTTTTCACGGATTTTTTTTTCACAACTTTTTTTCCCCATTCTTTTTTAAAATCACTCCTAAAAAGCATACGAGATAAAAAAATCATGTGATTTTTTTGTGATTTTTAAATTTTTTGTTGATTTTTATTTTGATTTTTTTGTGATTTTTCGGAGGGTGTACGTGATTTAAATCAGTGATTTGACTCTCGTTCAAAAATGTAAAAACAAAGCACTAAATTTTATTTGCTGTTGTTTGTATAGGTCTCCCATCATTACAGGTACATGAGATTGGATAAAGTTGATCAACGATGTTTGATTGCAACCTTTGCAGCTTTTCTTATCATCAAGGTACTACACCCTATTGTATCTACATGCGATTTCATTTCCTCAGTAATTCGTTGATTTTATATTCAAAACTTTCATTCCACTTTTTCATGATAATACTTGGCGTTTTTTTTCACAGGCATATCTCGCTAACTGTGTGTGGACTTGTTACAAACTGTTTGTCATCCGTGCGAGAAAATTGAGCGAAGATGAAGTCGTGCATTCCTGCTGCAGTGACAGTGACTTCGAGGTAAAACCGCAAGGAATAACTGTATAGTGTACCAGCCCTCGCCGGAAAAAGTCAAAATAGACCATTCCCATTATAGACTAATTTTAAAACTAGGCGAAGAGATGCAAATAAATCACCACAGCTAGAAAGAGCATACTAGAATGAGTAAAATTGCGAAATGTTATAAAATACGGAAAATATAGCCTTGCAAAGTTTGCAAATTTTGTATACTTTTGTACTGCGTGCGGAAATTGCTGCCATTTTCGGTCCAAATGTAATATACAGCTATTTCAATTAAGGTGGTCCACGAGCAAAGCGGAAAAGTCGAATACGAGCGCGAAAGGCTGCTGGGAATCGCTTTGAAAATGCATTAATTTGTTAGCGATTCCCAGCAGCCTTTCGCGCTCGTATTCGACTTTTCCGCTTTGCTCGTGGACAACCTTATATGGAGCCACCTTAACTGATCATTTTTCTGTTATTTAGACATTGCTGCCAAATTATGATGATGCCACGAAACAAACGCCAAAGGAAAGCCCCCCACCTTACGCCAGCACCTAACTTTCTGGTGCAAAACTCGATGAATGTGCTTTTTCATTTTTGCCCTTATATCGTCATTTATAGATTCAATCCCATTAATTATTGTATTGCGTAAACATTGTCCTTGTAGTTTATAAATATATATCTTTGCATCTGTTAGGGATATTTTTATCAATAATTTGATGATGTTATAATATAGTGGATTTTGTAGGGTGTAGATGATTTGTAAACGATGTAGCATTGCATTGTAGCAGAAATGTAAGAATGACCTTCGCCTTCTTGTAATTTTTAGTTGACAAATCGAATGTGTGATTTGATGAAAAGAATTATTGTAAATTAGAATTTAATTTGTTTTTTAAAGTTCAGCTCGGTTAACTGGTTTGAAATTAAGCTCGGGCTAAAAAAGTGTGTGCGAGGGGAACGGGGGGTGGGGTTTTAGTGGACCCTTCTCTGAAAGAGTTTCGGCAGAGCCTCCAAAGAATAAGTTGACACAAAAAGAATGGTATGGGGACAAGCAGGATTTTCGAGACAATGGAACATTCTGATCACTGGTTCTTGACTCTGTTGTGTGAAGGTGAACACTGTGAAGGAGGGGGGGGGGGTGGATCTTACATTAAGGCCATTTTCCATTGCAGTCGCTTTGTCCGCGCGGGCGGAGCGACCAATTTTATAAATCACGTGAAAAATCAGTCGCCCGGGCACGCCAAGAAAGTTGAATGTAGTTCTACTTTCATGGCGTGTCCGCGAGCATTCAGGCGGACAAACAATGCACATGTTAGGCAACTACAGAGAAAGTTGAGTAAAGGCCGTTTTTCATTAACGTTCGCTTTGCCCGCGCGGGCGAAGCGTTCATTGTTCTTGACGCCCGTCACGCCCGCGTGAGCAGATTTCCAAAGCCCGCAAGGGCAAAGCGGCTACAGTGGAAACCGGCCTTTGTATTCGCTCCGCCCGCGCGGGTAAAGCGACTGTAATGGAAAATGGCCTTTACATTATTATTCAGCTTAGGGTTTTTCAGTGACCGATTACATCAAGTATTACGCTTACTTATGTTACTTTAGCCTAAACTAAATTATCTTTACTACAATGGAGCATTTGCATTATAGACTAAATTCTGATCTAGACAAAAATTTCATCACAGCTTGAAAGAGCATCACAAAATTAGTAATATTCCAAAGTTTCGTTGCAAAATGTTGTAAAATGCGGGTAATATAGCCTTGCGAAATTTGCCTTTTTCAGTCATTTTGTATTACAAACGGGAAATTGCAGCCCCAACACCCGAATCGGATGTCAATTTCCCGTTTGTAATACAAAATGACTGAAAAACGGCAAATTTCGCAAGGCTATATTATCCGCATTTTACAACATTTCGCAACGAAACTTTGGAATATTACTAATTTTGTGATGCTCTTTCATGCTGTGATGAAATTTTGTCTAGA
>CACRXK020002483.1:0-43035 GCA_902702795.2 Paramuricea clavata | reverse complement strand
TATTTATTTATTAGGCTTTGCCAAATCAACTTAAAATCACTTGTTGTACATACATTAACATAATCGATACATACATTGACATGGCTGGGTATACGCTACAGCTTCCGCCAATTACAGCGACCCTTTACACAATACAAGACAAACATACTTTAAAATATCGGGATTTAAAAGCAGAATACCCCACCAATTTCTCTTTATACAAAAATTTCTGTATATCAAGCTTACTAAATTCGTACCATGCAGAATATTTATATTTTAATTGTTGTTTAATATTCAAGCTGGTTTTAAACACAGCTCACAGACTGACAGAGAATTCTGCTTCTTCCCCAAAAAACTAACAACAGCACGATATGGGACAAGACAGGTTACGAGACGTATTACAAGACAAACATATAGATTTCCAAGTTCGAGGATCCTCTGCGTTATAAACATTTCGTAAGGCAGATTTATAGTGTTTGAGAAGTCCGCTTTTAAATCCGTTAAATGTAGTGTTTTTATCTGTCAAGTCTTTTGGTAAAATGTTCCACACTCTCGTTGATCTCGTCAGGAATGACTTCTGGTATGTTGTGGTCTTGCATTTTTTTGTTGTAAACATCAAACAGTTCGGATCAGCAGATCTTGTAGCTCTTTCTCTATTCTGGATTGTTGGTAGTAGGTCGTTGTTAATGACTATCATCTCATGAGTGCATTTGAAGAAGAAAATCATATCAAGAAATTCGTGCCAGTAACATACAGGAATCATATCTAGCATATCAAGTCTCTGGTTGTAACTGACCTCACAGAAGAAAGGAAGATCCAGAATGTACTTGGTTGCTCGCCTTTGTACTCTTTCCGTGCGCTTGATCAAGTTGACTGATTGGGGAGCCCAGACTTGAGAGCCATAGCATAGTTGGGAACGGACAAGGGACAAATATAGGGTGCGACGAACGGAGATAGTTTTTATGTCAAGTGTTGATCTTCTTATATATCCTAACATCTTACTTGCTTGTGTGCATTGACATTCAACATGTTTTGACCAGGTAAGGTTAGATGTAGTCCACACTCCCAAATCGCGTTCAAACTCGGTGCTTTCTAAGACATTGTTATGAAGCTTGTAAGGGTATTCTATCTTCTTCTGCTTTCGGGTAATTCTTAGAATTTTGCACTTTTCAGCGTTAAGTTCCAGGTTGACATTGCTGGAGCACACTTCAAAGTTCGTAAGGTCTTCCTGTAGCGAGGATGCATCGGATGTGGAGCTTATGGTTCTGAAGATCTTCGTATCATCCGCAAAGGTGGCGATAGTTGAATTGTTCACGGTGTTGGGGAGGTGGTTTTCGTACAATAGGAACAACAATGGGCCAAGTATCGAACCTTGCGGCACTCCGGATGTTACGGCTAAAGGTCTTGATGTTGCTCCATGAACCGTTGTTTGCTGACGACGATTACTGAGATACGATGAGAACCAGTTCAGGATGTTTCCTCGAAACCCAAATTCGCGTAGTCGATGAAGAAGCTTAGTATGACTTACTTTGTCGAATGCCTTCGACATATCTAAATAAATCACGTCTATTTGTTCACCATTGTCCAATTTGCGCCCTATCTGTTCAAATACTTCAATAAGTTGCGTTACGCACGATTTTCCTGGCACAAATCCGTGTTGACAAGGGTTGATTTGTTGGAATACTTGATGTTTGATGTTATTAAAGACGCAACGTTCGAGTACTTTAGAGATAAGTGAAAGCAATGAGATTGGTCGATAGTTCTCTACGTAGGATTTCTCACCTCGCTTATGCACAGGTACGACATTAGCTAATTTCCAATCATCAGGAAGAATGCCACAGCGTAATGATTTGTTGAAGAGTGCGCAAAGTGAAGGAGCGATCTGGAACGCAGTTTCTGTCAGTAGTCGCGCAGGAACTCCATCGGGGCCGTGAGCTTTGTTGTTATCCAAATTTCTCAACACAGCCATCACTTCAGCGTTTGTTAATGTTATGTCTTCCAATATAATGTCAGTTTCCGTATGTTCTTGTTGTCGTTGGTGATCCATATCGGAGTCATGCGTAAAGATAGAGGCGAAATACGTGTTGAATGTATTTGCAATTTCTACGGCGTTATTGGCAGAAGTTCTTTCAGTGTTGTTCACTTTCATGGAAACTTTTTCTGGAATATTTGATACTTTAGTTTTTGTTTTAAAAAATGTCCAAAAACGTTTGGGATTTTGTCCACGAGACGAACAAATTGAGTTGATGTACTTTAGTCGACTTTCACGTAACATTTGCTTGATCTTTCTACGTATACTTCGAAAACTTTCTTTAAGGTGTTGACTTGGTGAACAGGATCTTTTTATTCGCATTCTTATAGAGTTTTTCTTCTTGATGTTATGAAGAATCTCACTGTTCATCCATGGGAGATGGTTTCGAGTTTGAAGTTTCTTCGTGGGAACAAAATCCGATACCGCGGCAAGAAACGCATTTTTCCAGTCGAGCCAATCTTGGTTGATATCACCGTCTTTTGATATTAGCTCCGTGAGATTTAGGGAATGAAGATATGACCGAAGACCATCAAAGTCAGCTCGACGGTAGTCAAATACAGTTCTCTTTATCTTTAGAATGGGGTTGCACGACAGAGAAAGATCGAAAATAACAGCGCTGTGGTCGGTGGAAATTTCTGTATGTGATGGCTTTAAAACTTATCTTACTTTGATACGGTCAGGAATACTAGTGATGACAAGGTCGAGAATGTTTTCTCCTCTAGTAGGCGATGTGTTCAATTGCTCTAAGAAAAAGTCGTTTAGTACTTTAACAAACGCATGTTCATTCCCGCCAGTTTCGTTTTCCCGCGTGTTCCAGCACGCGCGCGGTAAATTGACATAATTTTGACATAACAATCACCCACCCTAGGGTAAAATGAATGGTCACTTAAAAGTACATGCCATCTTCTAATTGGTTGGGCACCTTGCCCCTTTTGTGATGAAAATCTATTCCCTACCTTTATGCCCTGGGACAAAATATTCACATCAACTCTCTACCCTGATAATGTGCAGATGGTAACAGCAAGAATTGAAGCAAGCAAGCAAGCTTTACTGGAGTACATACTATTATTAGGTTACATCAATTCGCACATGTTAATTTGCCAGTCATGATTTTAAATGTAATATTTCTTGTCTCACATAGAATTCTTAAGGTCTTGTTTACATTTTACTGGAAGCAAACTAAGATGCATATCCAACATTTGGGTCATATCACTCATATGTCAGTTTTGCAGCTTGCCAGCTTCAACAACATTTGGCTGCAAGGAAAATGTAAACAAGGAAAGGGCACATAGCTCTTCATCTGTGTTTAAAATATAAATGAATAAATATTCCACCATTGACACTTTATAATATAATGCACCTATGAATGTTAAGCCCCAGAGGGGGGGGGGGTCGGGCATAGGTGGGGCATTTGATTTTTTGAGCACATTTTCAATCAAATGCCCCACCGTCGGGCAATAAATATTGGTCAAATACCCCCACCATTTTGCAATAAATTGCAATAAATACTATATTAATAAAAGTCATTCGGTTCAAAATGCCCCAACTCGCACGGTGGTCGGTTGCTATGCATTTTGCTCCCGGAAGCGCGTGCTTCGTTTTTTCCAGCGGTGTTAGTGTGAATGGGAAATGGCGTCGTTTTACTTTATAATAATCAGAAGGGCCATGCCTGTTTGGCTTAATATTTCTTGCTGTTAGAACAAATTTGTTGGGTATATTTTAACAGATTTATAAACTTCAATACTTAAATGGAACGATCGTGATAATTTTATTTTTAGCTGTCAAATAACAATCGGAACTATTAACTGCCTTCGAATGTAGCTCTAGCGTGGCCGCGATATTTAACTCGCTCCTTTACAGTTTATCTTTCATATTGCGGAACGCAAACCAATGTACACACTGTCCGTCTTTTCGCCTAAATTTGTGTTTCTTCATTAGTATATACAGGTAATTTTAGGGAAATTGTCTGACGCTACTAATACAGTGTAACTATACAGACAGAGAAACATGCTGACTGTTTTGGTTGGCGACAACAAATCTAGCTATAGTTCACGCAAGAATTTGTTTGATGAATATCAGAATATGTTCTATTAAACTTTTTCATTTTATGTTTGTGTATGATGTATTTTTGAGATATATAAACACATACTTCCATTGCATCGATGACAAAATTTATAGCAGATTTAGCTAGAGTGCAATCATACCTAGGTATACTAAATTTTATATATGAATTATACTGTACGAGATCCGCGTAACCACATAAAATAATATAATAGTAACATATATACTAGTGGTTTAAATTTCTTAAGATACGCAGCTTTTCTTGATACAGATTTCATGTCTTTGCGCACACTTTATTTGATCATAATCCATTTAGTTACAATTCGCGACTTCAACCCTCAAAACACGTGTAGTTGTCACGTGATTAAATTTGTAAACAAATCACGAAATGCGGACATTCCAATTTGCATGTGCATGAACTGTGCATAAATATGGCTGACAAAAGGAGCAAAACGTTCAGTTCTATGAACGTCGCAAGTTTAAAACATTATCTACAAGAGCGTGGAATTACAGTAAATGGATACCTAAAACCCGCTTTAGTCGAAATCGCTTGTGCAGTAGAAAAAATGATGTTGCCTATTGACCCTTATTTTCAGCGTGATAATAATGACAAGAATGTTCAGAATCGTTTAATAATTCATGATATTCAGATTGCAGATCCGTTTTCTATGAAGACTGAAAACGATTTTATTACGTGTCCGCCATTTGGTCTTTTAATGACGTGTCCGTCATTCAATCACCTAATTTACCACTCATCCGACTACGACAAGCAAGGCCTTGCTGCATAGAAGTCATATGAAGATTATCGATTATACGAGGACGATTATGTTCGTTCTTTGGAAACGAGTGTAGTACAAGAAGCGGGAGTTCATGTTTTTGTCGGAAAAGTTCAACCAACAATGCGGGTGAAAACGGACGACGGTAAAGACGTTTACGATTTATGGTTTATCCTTGAAGAAAGGGGTCCCAACAAAGGCAGTGCAATCGAAGCTTACTGTAAATGCAAAGGTGGGAGAGATGGGCGATGCAAGCACATTGCATCTGCAATGTATTCTCTTGAAGCTCTTTTAAATAGTAGAGGTGAAGAGAGTGTAACCAGCAGAAGTTGTCAATGGAGGCCAAAACCACAATCAAACAGTGAGCCTTGTGAAATTAAGGACGTAGTGATTGAGAAAGGTAAGCTTCCCTCAAATAAGAAAAAAAAAGAGAAGATACACATGGCTTCAGAATATTGATTTTGACCCACGAAACTCACAAGACCAAGTCAAAAAAGAACATTTTAAAATTCACAAAATCATTGAGCACTTTAGAGTCGCAGAAGGAAAAATCTTCAGGCATTCCTGTTATCTTACCACCCCTACAAAAGCTATACATGTCCAGTGAAACCCTACAAGATCACGCCAGTGATACTTTACCTCGAGGTACCACAGATGTGAAATCAAGTAAACACCAAGGAATCATGAAAGAGAAGGTTGATGAATACCTGAAGAAAAACAAAGAAATAACACCAGAGAATTTTAAAGAAACACTTATGTTTACAGATCGTGAAATAGAGGAGATTGATTAAATGACCATGTCACAGTGGAAATGTGAAGAATGGCACACACATAAGGTAGGATTTATTTCTGCATCTAAATGCAAAGACGTTTTTACAAGACAAACAACACTTGAAAAAAGCACTGATACACCTGTTACTAAACTAGCTAAGTCAATTACTACCTGCCACTATGATGAAAAGTTTTCAAAGTGTCCACTTAATGAGCCACAGAATCCAAGAGATTGGAGACTGAAGCACGAGACTTCTGCAAGGGAGTCTTATCTTCGTGTTCAAAAACACTTGCATCACAAAGTGAAGTTGACCAGCAGGGGTTTTGTGATTTCAAAATATAAGTCATTTATGGGAGCAAGCGTAGACGATATTAGAAGTTGTGAATGTGCTGACAACTGCCAAAACGTCATTGTTGAGTACAAGTGCCCATGGCTACACAGAGATCTGGATCCAAAAAAAGCTTTCTTAACCAAAGAAATCGGTGGATGTGAAATTGGAAATACATTCCGACTTAAAAGAGATGCAAAATATTTCTACCAGATCCAAATGCAAATGTTTGTGTTAGGTCTAAAGTCATGTGATTTTGTTGTTTGGACCACAAAAGGAATCAAGAATATAGAAATTCCATATGAGTCAACATTTATGGAAACAGTATGTATTAAGTTGGAGAAATTCTGGATTTCTCAGGTGGTCCCACTGATGTTGCCAGCAGTCAGTGACTTACCAAATCAAGGTACCTATTATTATTCCTTTAAGTGGAATTACACCCAAATATAGCCTACTTTGTCATTTTACTATCTAATGGCTTTGTTGAATCTTTTAATTATAGAAATGGAAATTCACCAACCCGATGTGAATGACAGCTTGAACCTCAGTAAAACTAATAACATAGTTGAGGAAACAATCACTACCACTTCTCGACCTTCTCTTGTCAGCAACATAACCAGCTTTACAGCTTATGGTGTTAGTATTACTGCTCACGATATTGCATCATTGGCTCCATGTGAAATGATTAATGACAATATGGTTACTGGTTTTTTGAGGTAAGTTAGTCTTACAATAAAAAGCCCATGTGCCCCCTCCCTAGCAGCAACATCAATCACCCTACCTAGTTGCAAGATGATTTTACTAGTCACATTAGCAGGATCACTAGAATTAATAGGGATCCCACTTAAAGTTGGCATATCCATGCAGGTTTCCTTTAATCTGTCAATGAAAGGAAACCTTGGAAATCCAAAGTACAAACCTCACTAACACACTTGTCATGAATTAATAAAAGACGTGCCAAAGGTGGCATGGGCTATCGTATAGATAAACTTCTGATATTATGTAGTATACTTTAATTAAAGGGAACAACCATGTCAGTTTCCAATAGTGGACTGTCTATTTTATTCTGTGTTGTCTGGTGAACAAGATGGAATGTGGACCTCATCACGGTACAGTGTACAGCAATATTTTGACAATCATGTGCAAATTGTTGACATACTAGGCTCACTGAACAGTTTGATATTTTTAGACAGAGCAGATTAAAAGCTGCTGAGAAGTTTTTCAAACCAGAACATTATCAGAATGAATATGTGGTTTTACCTATAGTGAGAAGGTATATGCATAAGATGTATTTTGTTGTGTTGTTGAGTTCATTCACCCATTAACAGGCAAGGATCTACCATTGACGAGTAAAATCGTCTGGCATTACACAGATGGCACATGAGGAATGAGGGTTCAATGCATATTAATGGGTGAAGTATGCAGTAACCATACTTGTTCACTGCATTACCACTAATGTAATTTTTTTCTGTTACTTTACAATATAGTAAGCATTGGTTTCTTATGATTCTTACCCCATGGTAGGTAAATAAGTCCATGATTATTTCCACAGTCTCATATAATTTAACTTAGATATACAAAAATTATACAAACTGTTGAGTGTTTTGATACATTTTTATCCAATTTTCAGGCATATACTTGTTCTCGATTCTTTGACCTGGGACATGACAAACAGAGTTAATTAAGTTGATCTTTGCACAAGGTAAACTGTCTTTTGAATTGTATAGACAAAAAATATGTAATATTAACTTGACTCAAATCTCTATTCACATTTCAGATATCTTGATCATATGTGTGAAGTGAACAAGTTAGATAAGAAACATGCTGTTCTAAAACCTGCCACCTTAAAGGTATTAACTAAGTAAGATAATTATATATGATCCCATATAAAGTGTCAAATATGTATTTTGCAAGTTTGGCATGTATTGATTGGCATGTATTGATACAGCAGTCTTGGGTGGGTGGGTGGGTGGGGTTGGGTTGGTGGGTGGGCGGGTGGGGGGTTGACAAAAATATTTGTAAAAATCTCATTTTTTAAATTTGCAGGTACCCCAGCAAGGCATTTACCTGAGCATGTTTTTGGAGTATTTCATGAAGGTATAAAAAAGTGCAATTGCTTTTTAGCTTTTCATGTTTTGTTTTATCAATGGTTTAGTTTCATTGATTTGATAAACTTTACCTGGAATAGGCTGAATTTTTACACCTTGGGTTATGTGTGTCATACTTTTATATTTTTTTTTTTTCAAATATAAAATCAACTTTCTGGATTTTTACAGGAAATAGATATGTATGAAAATGATCCTGCCCTTTACACACAGAAGAAACATTCTTGGTTCACCAGAGAGGAAGCCCAAAACAAAAGAGTTGAGGTTGAAAGATATTGGAGGACATTGCATGCCCTTCGTGTTAAGAGACATAAAACATTGTAACATGAATTACTATTCCATTCTTATCAAACTTGGTTGTAAATTTACAATGGCCGCACAAACTCTAAGAACTGATGTGATATAAGCTTTGAATGTCAGTGGAATAACACCACGTAAAATACTAAAACATTCAAGTTTCCTTATCATCCGTTCTACATGAACTCGTGTAGTTGCTACTCGTCTTGTTGCTGTAGATGCTCGGGAGGAAACCTTGTTCTTTATCATTAAGGGTGGAGCTATCAAACGAGCACCACGAAGAACTAACAAGTCTTGTATATTAAAACCCTTGTCCGCCATTATGCAATCATTTGGTTCTATCTAATCTAAAAAACCACTCTTTCGTACAATTTCTTTATCGCTTATGGAACCACTGAACAATTTGGATACAAAATTAAAGTGGCATATTGGAGACAAAGAGACCAATAATTTAACTGTGTTATACGATTTATATTGACTGTAGGTGCGTCGCTGGCTTGATGGCAGGGAGGGCTTTTCAATATAGAATTCCGTTCAATCAATAATTCCTCTTAAGTGGTAATATTGCATATCTTTGTACACTTTGGGGCGACGCAATCCTTCCATGTGAATCAATGTCGAAAAATTCAGTAGAAATTCCATCTCTCTCTCTAAGAACAGCACGCAAGTAATAAAAATCTTGCTACCATTTCCAGTAGATATACCAAAAGTGGTACACAGTGTTAATAATGTTGGTCTTCTTCTAAGTCGCACAAGGGTAAAAACAAGCTGCAGTGGCGTAACGTTATATCAGGGGGCCCCCGGTTCAAAATTTTCGAAGGCCCCCCTAGTAGAAGTGCCAAAGGCACGAGTCGAGCGCCGTATATGCATGAATTTTCTAGGGGGTCCAGGGCATGCCCATCGGGAAAATTTTTGAATTTAGACTCTCTGAAATGCCATTTCCTGGACTTTGGGGAGAGATTTTACAGAATTCTGACGGTCATAAAACGACATTGTAACATATCAGAGGCCCTGACCAATGTTTTTGCTCTATAGCCTAAGCCTGGGGGCCCCCATTTAGGTTGGGGGCCCCCGGGTTCTCCCGGTCTGAGCCCATAGTAGTTACGCCACTGACAAGCTGTTCTTTTGTGGTAAGTTTAGTGCAACTTTGCTTTGGGTATAAAATAATGATAATTTTTATGCTCGTATACTAAATGCATTGGAGACAAACACACTGGTTTCACTTTACTGTGATGCAAATAATAAATACAATATTACCAGGTGATGTTTCTTTTTCATAACAGTGGTCTTCTTGCTTGTTGTAGTCGAACCACTCCACATTCTTAGTCTGCTTGCCTTACTTTTAACTAAGTTGTATAGTGCTTCTAGACATTCCTTTGTTAAACCTTTAAAAAATAAAATATTAACCCATAAAGCACCAGCACTATCCCCTTGACGAGTAAAATTGTCTGGCGTTAGACAGATTAAAGTCGTCTGGTGTTAGTCAGAGTACAATAATAAAGTAGGGCGCATTGCAACTAAATGGGTTAAATATGATGAGTTGCTTATGGATTTGCTATATATATAGCTAGTCGTCTTGTCCACATGCAGCTAGCTTGATTTTCAAAGCAATTTTAGATGGCCATACACCTGTGTTAGAGTTTGACCAAACAAAGCTTTATGCAATGAGGTAATGTAGTAAATAATTCACAAAGGGCCACAACTTCATTTGAATGTTATTTAGTGTTATCCTTCATAAAACTATCAAATTTGTACAAATTACCTGTGTAATGATATGTTAATTTCGGGTTATCAACTGCTGCCATAAACAAATATCTTCCAAGAATCTGGCTGTCTTTAAGAATATCATCAGAGTACATTTTAATATCTTTAGCTTGATTAAGTTGGTCTAGAAAATTTAATTAATATTACAATTATTATTTAGCGCTTGATTAGCTATAAATAAGATGGGTTTATTTAATACCTGTACACTAACATCTTGTTTATTTTGTTTGGCCTTGTCAGCAGACAGATTGTCAACTTCGCTAACTTCTAAACTGGGAGTCGGTATACTAGCAATAGATTGTGTATCTGTTGTATTGGCTTGTGGCACTGGAGATTCACTGGTCAGCCTAGGATTCACGAGACCTTCAATAGCCATCTTTTCCTCATCTGCCAAAGATTTTGATTTCATAAACGACTTGTGAAGGTCTAACAGCGCTTCCACTGCATCTTTCTCGTGTCTTCGACTTTTAATTTTTGTAGTATCTACGTTCATACGTGCCGTTGGAGCTTTACGTTTGCGATTCAATCGCTTTACCTATTAACACGTAGAACAAAATGTAGTTGAGTGAATGTTTACAAAAAGATGCAAGAAAAAAATCATTACCTACCTTTTCTCTACTTGCTGTAGCTGATATCGGATCAGGATATATTTTCTGGTGTAGGTCCATTCTTATCAGTGAAGTGTAGACTGCAAATATAGCTGTCTTTTCCGCATACAAAGGAATCGCCCCGATGACATGCTACAATCCACCGTTTTCTCTTTTCTGCTGATGCTTTCCATCTTTTAGGAGCAGGAAAACGATAAAAGCGGACTTCATCTCCTTTTTCATTCTTTGTTAATAAATGTGGGTATCTAGAATCATTCCTACAAGTGCCCCAAGCACAACGTTTTGTGGCAACCATGTTTAATTAATTGCTCATTGTCCGCATTTCGTGATTTGTTTACAAATTTAATCACGTGACAACTACACGTGTTTTGAGGGTTGAAGTCGCGAATTCCAAGCGATTTTGCCGTGAGGAACATAATACATACATCTGTCACTATCAGATTACCAAGCCATGTTGTCTTTATTCGGCGAGAAAACGGCTCCCTCAGCGGGCTTAAGTAAAGGCATGTGCAACTGATTTCTTTTGTAAACTATACCTTTTTATAGATTTCATGTCTTTGCGCACATTTAATTTTATAATTTAGTTACAATTCCAAGCGATTTTCACGACGGTTTTCCCGTGAGGATCATAGTACGTCTGTCACTATCAGATTACCAAGGCATGTTGTCTTTAGTAAGAACACGGCTCCCTTGTCGGAGCTTAAGGAGAGGCAAGTGCAACTGATTTCTTTTGTAAAGTATACCTCAGTCTTCTATAGTTATATTAATGTAAATAAAACTTGTGTAAGGCATGCGATAAGCTTTTATCGAAGTAAAGACGGCCAGCTAACTCAAGACACGCAGCAGGGAGGCGAAGTAAACAAATATGGCACAACGCATCAAGGCAATGTATGAAAATTACATGCGGTTTACAGACCACTTTTTTGCTTTCCTTTTGAACAACTAACCATTCATGTAAGTCAATAATTGGTAAATCTAAATTTTCCCCTTGAGAATTTTCGATCTAGTGCAGTCTAACAATCTCATTTTCTCCAATAAACTGCGAAAATTGACAAATTTGTAACTTATTGGCCGATTCCTCTTGCGCTGTTAAAATTAAGGGGGGGTTGTCAAGGGGGAATTGTTTATATATACATTATCTTACTTAGGGACCCCTAGAAAGTCATTTTAGGCCTTCCATGTGACCGTGTAAACCCCAAAGTGACATCAAAAGTTATGGCAATCTGGAGCCATATTTCTTTAAGTAAATTCTGTTAGGCTGTAAGGAATTTTATGGTCAAGATGAGATATATATCTTCCTATTTCTACCTTAATTAATTAACTTAGTCGATAAGATACAAAAAAGCGAAAATATAGGACGCGCAAAATCGCGTAGCATACTTCGCGTGAAAATGGAACCGCATGACTCTAAGTTCTAATTACGTAATTGAAACCTTAGCGGGAGCAAAATGCTTGGCAACCGACCACCGTGTCGGTGCCAAAATGCTAATCAAAATCTCCAGGGTGGGGTTGCAATTGATGATCAAATACCCCACATATGCCCCCCCCACCCTCTCTGGGGCTTAACATTAATAGGTGCATAAGTGACATTCAACAATAGATCAATAACATATACAGTACATTTCTTTGAATCACTGTATAAAATATTTCTCATAAACTCGCTCCAATCGTCGCACAGCAGAGTCTTTGGAAGGGTAAAACCAAGTTTAACATCCCCAGTTCAAAACACTTTCCGTGTCCTCTTAAGCAACTTAGCCTGTCCAGCTGGAGAACATCTGTCGTAAAACCCAATTGGAAGAACAGCAACTACATAGTTCCCATGTAATAAAAGCTGAAGAATTTGATTTCGAGTACGTCGGTAGCAAAAAGAAGGAAAAATTTCAAAGACTAAACGCATTTTTAAGCCGCTCTAAGCACTTAAATTTTGTGGACACTCTTACGTTGGCGGACATCTTGGATTTTCTAATTCATTATTATTATAATTTATTACACCCACTATATCTGGGTGTTGAAAGTCATGTGACCGGCCGGTGCCAGGGCCTTTTCCCGCCTTCCCAATGACAAAAAGGGAAAAGCCCTGGGAACGAGGTTGAGTACGGTGTAATAAGGTTGAATTTTGATAAAAAAAAAATTGTTAGTAATTGCAATTGTATTGGCTTATATTTACACTATTTAATTTATTAATAATTTATATTTTATTAATATTTAAAATTGTTGAATATATATTGTTGTATATAAAATTATTGTATATAATTTAATATCAATTAAATTTAATTCAATTAAATAAATATTATATGTTCAGATACAAAATCTATTAATTTCAACAGAAATGTGTAAACAGGTTGAGGACAGTGCCGTTGATTAGTACTTCTAGAAGTACCGTAAACCTCCGACTATAAGCCCTGGGCTTAAATAGTTTTGTAAGCGATTTTTGATGGGTTTATACAAGGGGGGGGCTTATATAGGGGGGGGGCTAATACATGGACGATCCTTTGTGTTAGTAATAAACAAGTCAGTCATAAACAGGAAAATAAAATCGCATTATATTATTAAAAGACAATGTCAATGTTGAATAACGTAGTGGGCTACTGGGCTTATATTCAGGGGACTTATATTTGGGGGGCTTTTATTCGGGTGAGCTTATATTTGGAATGAGGTGAGCGTTAATATATGTGGTTGGCTTATATTCAGGGGGGCTTATATTCGGGGGGGGGGGCATTACCCATTTAAAAAAAGTGTTTGCTATATGGTCCCTGATAAGGCAACCTCTTGCCAGTCCTTGGTATTCCTGAACATCCGCCTCATCCTCTTCATCACCTTCTTCATCTTCCATTGGCTCATTAAATTCAATTGCAATATTATGCAATATTGCACATGCACCAATGAGCTGGCAAACCTTTTCAGTGTGCATTCTAACTTCTGAGTGCAGAAGATGGAATCGTCTTTTCCATCTTCCAAATGTTTGTTCAATTAAGACCCTTGTCCTTCTATGGTCTCGATTAAATCCTCTCTGGTTTGCAGTGGCTGGCTCATGATATGGCGTCATAAGGTATGGCTTTAGTGCAACAGGGAATTTTGCCACTGTCGCCAAGCAAAATTCCCTCTTCCAGGTTGTTGTGGTTGTCCTCAAGTTGCTGGCAAATTTGGGATGTGTGGAAAATATGGCTATCGTGGGTGCTGCCAGGCCATCGAGCCACAATATTGGTAAATCGTCCTAAAAGAGAATTGGTTTCAACATATTTAAACAGTGCCATAAAAAATAACAATTTGCTTGGTCAATTTTCAGTGGAAGCCCCCCCCCCCTCCCTCCCTCCCTCCCAGGAGCCACACCCTAAGTAGAGGCATGCAGACAAAGTAAATGGCAAATGTATCAAGGGTATAAACAAGGCGCCTACCTCTCAAAATTTTTCTCGCATAAAAGCAATAACAGTTTATTTCTCTATTTGCTATAATATAAATAATTACCTTCGTGATCACAAATTCCTTGTACGTTGATTGAGTGATAGCGCTTCATGTTTACATAATTGTTCTCATTATGGTGTGGCGCCTGGATCCTAATGTGCGTACAATCAATACAACCAATCACAGACGGAAAGCCAGCTTGCAAAAAAAAGTTGTTTTTGATGTTGTCGATCTCGTTGTTCAAAGATGGCCATTTTATGAATTGATTCCGCCTTCTATTCAATGCCAGAGATACACCCCCGACGGTTTGAGACACTGTGGATTTATCTACGCCGAGACTGTCTCCTATAACTTGTAGGAAACTGCCCGATGCAAAGAATCTCAAGGCAATGAGGACTTGCTGCTCTGGCTCAAGTGCATGGCCTCGCTGGGTATCTTTGAAACACGTTTGTTTCGTATTCCAAAGACAAACACGTAGTAATGTTGTCCATCAATAACGACGATATCAAACAAGTCAAAAGTACAACCTTTTTAGGAGTATAGTTATTGATGAATGTTTATCGTGGAACGATAGGAACCGTTGTAAAGAAAATTGTAAAATCTGCAGGAATTATTCTTCACAAACATTTTTATTTCAAAGAACCAAATTCACCAATACAACACTCGAAACTCAACTAAACTTTATAAGTCTTATCAGAGAACTAACTACGTCAAGCACTCGCTTTCAGTGAAAGAGATTGACGTTTGGAATAATCGTGACAGTAATTTAAAAATAACAAGACGCCTGCTCAAGGCGATCGCTCCGTCTATAAATGGGAAAGGCTGCAACATAATTGCTTGGGGTGATGTAGGAAGTTGATTGAAGTATGCATGGTTAGCACCTTACAGTATTATAACCTTGGCAATTTGGCAAAGAGTAGCATAATACTGTACATACAAATCAGAAATGAAAGATATATCTCCAGTGCTTTAAGTACTACAATCTTGGCAAAAAGTTAATGAAACACCTATAAAAAATCAATAAAACAGACAAAATCCCCTCCCCCCTGCACAATGTTGGACATAGATTCTAAAAAATTGTGTACAATAGTTCATCGATGGCAGAGAGCACTATGTGTAGGTATCTTGCTCATCTTAATCAACATTGGAAGGGGGGAAGGGAGGAAGAAGAAATTAAATTGTTAATTAAACTGGATGTTTCATTAGTTTTTGCCAGGATTGTAGATACTGTAAAACATGAGCAGCCGATCTGTATCTGATATACAAACTAGAGCCGAAGGCGAGAGTTTGTATATCAGATACAAATCGGATGCGAATGTTTTATCGTACTTAAAAAATTACCCATCTTATGAGTTCATTGGCAAAGTAAATTTGAAAATAAACATTGTCTAAGCCGAGAAAATCAAAGCTGAAGTTTATGTAAATCAGGACAAATCTTTATCCGATTTACAAACATTGATTAAACATTCATTTCTTTTGTATTTTCCCCGTGAATTATTAATTAATTTTTTAACTATACTTAAAAAGCTCATTAATAATTCATGAAGAAAACACAAAGAAAAATCATAAGCGTGTCGTATCTGTATATGTGATACAGATTCATGTTGATTTACACAAATTTTAACTTTGATTTTCTCGGCCTAGACAACGTTTATTTTTAAAATTACTTCGCCAATAAACTCATAAGATGAGTCGTTTTTTAAGTCATTTACAACATTCGCGTCCGTGTTGTATCGGATATACAAACGCTCGAGTTTGTATAACCGATACAACACGGCCGCTCATGTTGTAAATAGTACTTAGTCTACAGTTTATCTTATTAATTCTAGATCGTATACAGTTCTACTTTAAATGCATAAATAGTACATACTTGCACATTTGGTTCCCAGAAGGCTTGGGATATATGTCATTGAGAAATAATAAGCTAGGTGGTATAATATTATAGTATCTGGTCTTCCATCAAATTTCCACTGTGTTTTATGTCAGTATCGTATTCTGGGTTGATCTTTTCTTTTAGGATAGAGAATGTTTCAACAGAACTAGTAATAGGCCTAGTTTCCAATATTCTTCAGAGACATACCTGTAACCAATAACCATCAATCCATTATACATTAATCATTATAATTAATGAAGAGCATAGCCGTTGATAACCTAATGAAGTAATGAGCAAAATTTCACAGATGACATAGAGAATATACGTTGTGCAGGTCCAACATTACCGAGTCATCAATAAACTGTATAAATTAACAATGGTCACGTGCCCACGTACATATTCATGTTGCCACAAATAACGTCCAATCGACGTTATTATTTCACCCACCCCAGATAAAATCGATCGATATTCACCCTTATTTTGAACGCTATAAACTCATAATTATTGTACATTACTTCCGTCATTGGCCGGGATTGTATTTTGATACAATATTTAAAAAGTGATTTGTTTTTTGCCGGAATGGCAATAAACAATACAACCAAGATATAGCCGTTCTCTAAATTAAAAAGTCCATAATTAATACATGTCATATACTTGTTGGTAGAACGTGGCCACCAAGGTAAATTATTTAAAAATCTTTTAATGCCAATGGTGATCTTGTTTACATGATATGTCTACTGAGTACTGACAGTCCGGCTACAAAATTAGAAAAGTTACGTTCTTAATTAACAATTTGCTAATACTGTGCCTGGCTGTGGAGGTTCCGTTGAACTTAGCCTTCAGCCTTCTGCATATAGTCTATATAGGGGTAAGAAATTTGTATAAAGTATAGAAGAAACAGAATAGCATGTTAAAATCATACCACTTTAAAGCTTTCAACGTCTTGGTGACATAATAGCCATAATTCAACCTGATTCGTTCTTTCGTTGTTGTTGCCCCAACAAAAATACGTTAATGCGTAAAGAGTAAGTCCAGAGTACAACACAACATGAAAAACACAATACAATTTGGTGAAAATTTAGCGAAATTGCCAGAAATGGGCTATTCCATTTAATATCCGTACCCCCCTGTCGAGGATACATGTTTTTCATTGTCATACCCCTGAAGAATTCCAAGCTCAAAACTGTTTACCCCTGAAGAATTCCAAAATTCCAAGCTCAAAACTCTTTACCCCTGAAGAATTCCAAGCTGAAAACCTTTTACCCCTGAAGAATTCCAAGCTCAAAATCTTTTACCCCTGAAGAATTCCAAGCTCAAAACCCTTCACCCCTAAAGAATTCCAAGCTCAAAACCCTTTACCCCTGAAGAATTTCAAGCTCAAAACCTTTTACCCCTGAAGAATTTCAAGCTCAAAACCCTTCACCCCTGAAGAATTCCAAGCTCTGAAAAATTTCAATCTCAAACCTCTTTACCCCTAAAGAATTCCAAGCTCAAAACCCTTTACCCCTGAAGAATTCCAAGCTCAAAACCATTTACCCCAGAAGAATTCCAAACTCAAAACACTTTACCCCTGAAGAATTCCAAGCTCAAAACACTTTACCCCTGAAGAATTCCAAGCTCAAAACCCTTCACCCCTAAAGAATTCCAAGCTCAAAACCCTTTATCCCTGAAGAATTTCAAGCTCAAAACCTTTTACCCCTGAAGAATTCCAAGCTCAAAACCCTTCACCCGTGAAGAATTCCAAGCTCTGAAAAATTTCAATCTCAAACCTCTTTACCCCTGAAGAATTCCAAGCTCAAAACCCTTTACCCCTGAAGAATTCCAAGCTCAAAACCATTTACCCCTGAAGAATTCCAAACTAAAAACACATTTAGCCTGAAGAATTCCAAGCTCAAAACACTTTACTCCTGAAGAATTCCAAGCTCAAAACCCTTTACCCCTGAAGAATTCCACGGATCCTCGACAGCGGGGGAACGGATATTAAATGGAATAGCCCAATATTATTTGCTCACTCATCACGCAACTGCCATTTTGAAACTGAACTATATAGGTCACTGAAGCATACTTGCAAAATCACCCATAATATCGATAAAATACACCGATATACCTGAGAAGTGTTCATTTTGTGACATTAAAAATGGGACGTTTTACGAAGACCATGTCAAGTCCGTTCTGCGCATCAGTTCTGCACATAACAATGGGGGACCCACAGATATAAACATTGCCCAAACTTTACATCTTTCGAACTTTTTTGAATTGAAACCCACTGTAGTTTATATTCATTTACAAGAAGATTCATTTACAATACAACTCATTTATAATACAATTTATTTACCAGAAAAGTGTTAGATAGCAGTTCCAAATGTAAACAAAGGATTTGTTTACATTACGCACTTTACATATGGTCTTATCATACACTTCTATGTAAATAATCTTATAAAACACTTTAATTGTAATTTGTCTTCATGTAAATAGATATTTAACTCAAGCTTCCCATTTTAACTATTAATGGCATATGCTCTCCTTCTGATATTGATTTGATTGTAACATTTTATCTTCATGCGATCACTCTTTGTAAATACTTAGAACCGATGACAATATAACTATATATATTAGCACATTAGGGGTCTAAATCCAAAAGCCTGTTCAATGTTTCTATAGACTCCTAGCCAAAACGTATCTACTTTATTTTTATTTTTTATGTAAATAATGTTATATCCCCCCAATGATGCCCCCCCAAAATTATCCCCCCCCCATTTCGCCCCTGAAAAAAAATATTAGTTACTGAGAGCGACTAAAGGCTACACAAGCGTTTTGTCGTTATCGGAAAATGTATAGCTTATAAGTTGTCATTACTCATTAGTGAATGCGCGTATACATGAAACTGTTTTTTACAGTTCCAATATTAGTTTGTAAATCTCTGAATGGTTAAACTTACCAATACTCCAATAATACGTTTCAAAAAAGACAAAAAAGCTTTAGTTTTGCAAAGTTAAATTCTCAAACCTGTAAAGGCCCACACAGACCGGACGCAATTCGGCAAGGCGACGCGAATTTTCAGTTTTCAAAAACAAATAAAACCGTCAACGGATAAAATTTTACAAGGTATGCAGACCAAATAGCTAAAATTGCTAAGTGGTGCCGAATATTTGAAAAACAATGAAAAATATTAAAGTTAAATGTCTATTCAAAGCTATCAAAGGAATGCTAGTTGAAAAAATGCAATAAGTTTCCCCGGCGTAATGATACAGCTCTCGTTAACGAACTTGGCAAATATTTTGTTCAGAAAATCTCTAGCTAATATCCACTCTGAGATAAACAACGAGATTTAATTTCTTCAAATAATGATCGTCACGTAGATCCTTCAAGTGATGACAATGAGGAGTATCCGGGTGATGTATCGCATTTTGATGCGTTCATGCCCTTGTCTGAAGATGATGTTAGAAAGCTTGTTATGGACTCACACAAAAAATCCTCTTACCTTGATCCAGTTCCAACAGATTTCTTGGTGAAATTTCTTGATGTGTGACTTCCTGTGATTACAAAAATAATCAATATTTCACTTGAAAATGGGTACTTTCCTAGAGACTGGAAGGAAGCTATCATTCTTCCCATATTAAAAAAGTCTGGGTTGGAATCCGCTTTTGAAAATCTTCGTCCCATCAGTAATTTAGTATATATTTCAAAGCTTATTGAACGAGCAGTATATAATCAAACGCACGATCATATTTTTCGATGTAGCTTTTATCCACTTTTGCAATCTGCTTACCGGCGGTATCACTCCACAGTCCACAGAGACTGCGTTACTCAAAGTACTCAATGATATTTTGTTAAGCATGAACAGTCAACGTGTCACTCTCTTGGTTCTTCTGGACCTAAGTTCCGCTTTTGACACAATTGATCATGGAATTTTGCTGGAACGGTTAAGGTCAAAATTTGGAATACGTGGAAAAGTTCTCAATTGGTTTTCTTCCTATTTGTCTGGTCGAAGTCAACGTGTTATGCTAAATGGTACCCTGTCTGATTCATCTGATTTGAACTTTGGTGTCCCGCAGGGTTCGTGTTTGGGGTCTCTTCTTTTTATATTATACGCCTCCAAACTGTTCGATATTATTAACAATCACTCGCCAGATTCACATGGTTTTGATGATGACACTCAGTTGTATGTGTCATTCAAACCTGACTATCGCATGCAATGTGAAGCGATCTCGGTAATGGAAAGTTGTGTCAACGATCTTCGGAAATGGATGATTCAAGATAAATTGAAACTAAATGACGGTAAAACTGAACTGCTAATAATTGGATCTAAGCAGCAACTGCAGAAACTTAACCCATGCCATGTAAGTGTCGGGAATGCCGATGTCCTTCCTGTACCAATAGATCGTGATCTAGGAGTTTGGCTTGATTCAAATTTATCAATGTCATGTCATATAACAAAGACATGTGGTACCGCATTCTATTGGCTTCACAACGTCAAACGCATCAGCAAGTTTTTATCTCTGGAAAATCCGTTTACTGTTATACATGCCTTTGTTACAAGTCCACTAGATTATTGTAATGGTCTCCTGTATGGTTTACCTAATACTGAATTGATTAATTTGCAGAGAATTCAGAACGCCGCTGCAAGTTTAGTGACTTCAACACGAAAATACGATCTCATTACACCTATATTACGTGAACTACACTGGTTACCTGTGAAGTTCAGGATCCATTTTAAACTGCTATTGCTTGCTTTTAAAGCTTTACATGGAATGGCTCCAAAGTACATGGTAGATCTGCTTGTTGTCAAAGTGGAGGGAAACTACCTTTTATGCTCCAATGACAGCTTAATGCTAGAGTCCCTAAGGGTAATTTTTTACGGTCATTTGGCGATCGATCTTTCACTGTGACAGCTCTGAAACTTTGGAATGAACTTCCGAAAGAAATTCGTGACATTTCGCCAATAAGCGTTTTTAAAACTTGTCTTAAGACTCATCTTTTTAAACTAGTTTTTGGTATTTAGTTTATATTATAGTTAACATTTCAACATTTTATTACGCTTTTAACGTTAGTTATATTGTATTATCATATAAGTGTGATATAACAGACGATTTGATTGGCTAATGCGCGTGCATTGTGACGCAATAATGCACTGTGATCTGTGGCGCTGCTTTGCTCTTTCTCTGTTTTTTCGCCCTCTGCATCACTGCTTTTTAGCCAAAATTATACACAAAATTATAGTGCTTTTAAAATACAAAATTTACCAGAAAGCAAGAAGAAATAAACCAAAGGGACAAAGCAATTTTTTATAGTTCTACTTATAAAATTAACCGGCTTGGCATTCGTCGAATTTGTTGTCGTCTCGACAAGTTTTGGGTAAAATTAAAAAGCGCACAAAATAGTCGAGAAAAAAACTTGAAAAAGATACAGCTGGAAGACCAAATACATACAAAAAAGCAACAAAAACTGAATATAAGTGATTTAGAAAGTACCTTCAATTCTTCTAATAATAACTGCTAGATATATTTTCGGCGAAAGACAAAAAATACAATATTTTCGAAAATTAAAACTGAGTAATAAACACGACGAAACCTACGATTTACCGTCTTTCATGGCAAATTCAGCAGCCCAGATGCTGAAAAACTTTGGCAAATTAGTCTGTGTGTCACTGTTTTTTTTAATTTCACTATTTGAAACAATTGTTCCGGCTTTATAGCATCAAAAGTTTGTATATTGTTTTGGCAATTTTTCTCCTTTGCTCGCTTAAAAATTCAAGCGACAGTAAAAGCATGCGCGTGACGTCAATGAGTACATGTTAGGAGAATTTCAACGTCGATCTTTTGAGTAAAATTGTTTACTATGTAATATCTTCTACTTATATTATAAAAGAAATAGAAAAATTCGTCTCGTGCGTTTATGGTGTGATAATGCACTTGGGAAATGTTGGGAGAATACTCGAGAAGCGTGTAAAACACTCGGCTACGCCTCGTGTTTTACTCGCTTCTCTCGTATTCTCCCAACATTCCCCGCGTGCATTATCACACCATAAACGCACGCGACTCGTTTTCTATTTCTTAAATACAGCGCTTTTGATCATTACATGTAAAAAGCGCTTTATAAATTATAAAAATTATTATTATCATTATTATTGAAAACTGAAAATTCGTGTCGCGTTGCCAAATAGCGTCCAGTCTGTATGGGCCTTATGGCACTAATAAGATGAAAGTATCACGAAATTATTTGAATAATTATATAAACCACATCGCATATATGGGGGGCGAATATCCTAAAGGGGGCGATATTCCTGGGGCATTCGCCCCTCTGGGGGGATATTCCTAGGATATTCGTCACCCGGGGGCGGTATTCCTAGGAATATCGCCCCCTTTTGAGAGGGGAGCGAATCCCCTGGAGGGGGGGACAAAAGTCCTGTGACAACGGCATGGGCAAATTTTGCATTGAACGTATTCTTCTTTCCCTCTATGAATGGGGATTTGCATCTTAAATTTACAATATCACATCACACCATTTTGGAATCAGAAACCATCAGAAATGCTGCGCATGCGCCACTAGCTATGTTTACAATATGTTTTAAAAAGTGAAGTGATTCAAATAATTACACTTTAGTGTTTTGAAAATTTAAAATTAGTAAACTATTGAACTAGCCGATGAGTATATGTATGAATAATTAACTAGCAGTGAGTCAATGCGACGGTTATTTATTACTGTTTGTTAGTCAGACTTGTACTGTTCTGACATCTGCTGTTTGCTCATTGCGAATGTTTGAAGAAAATTAACGAAATAAAGATTTTGGTAAGTTTCTTTTTACTTTGTATCAAATGTATAAAGTCTATTCAAAATTTTGTTGGGTTTGATTTCACTTAGAAATTATCTATCGCAAAACAGACAAATTAAATGCAGTTGAAAGTTGATACGATGATTGACATAAGTCTTACAGTTTTCTTTTAGTTTTACCATAAGTATTACTCAAGTTAAGAACAGTTTCAATTTTAATTTGAATCATCTTGCACGGCGTACCACTGTTCGAACTTTGACGGTCACTTTACTTACTCTACTTCACATGAACTGATACGAATTACAGTTTTAGTTTTAATGCATGCTCATCATTCAAATATAGAAGGCAAATTGAGTGGCGCGACAATAATTAAGAAGCGGTAATTTTGATCCCTTAAACAAAATCTTGCATGCAGGTGTATAGTGAGAGCCAAAGACGGTCTGCAGACTTACAGGCGAGACTGGAAGGTTTTGTAACCAGACACATATTCAGCCATTTCCTTTTGTTCACGTGGTTCATTAGTACCGCTAACTGTCGATGTACTTCACTTTTTCCATACATGTCCTTTTGTTCGTTTGGTTTAAGTGAAAATTGAACTGAAGGCGGATTTAAACGACGCTACCAACCATCCAAACAATCGAATCATACCATTTGAGAAGACGCAAGCTTCAAGTTTCCATGATTCTTACTATTTATCTTAAGAATGTTTCTTGCGATGGCACAGTATTCAAATAAAGGCTCTATTCAGAGCACTCTGATGGTCAATCATGTCGCCCTAGCATGAGCAAATTTTCGGCAACTATTTCAGACATACAGAGGTCAACTATACTGTATGTGGAAACTTGTTACTTATAGCGTTATAGAGAGGTGGGCAATGTGTAAGTTAGTTGCGCAGACAAATAATGTGACAAAGCCTTTATAACAGTGAATTTTAATATATATGTTAGCGAACGGAGTAAGATGGATTTTTAGTCGAACAACAGTAGCAGTAATCAAACTTAAGACGGAGTGTATGGTACTTAACATGGATCATCGTAAGTTGTCGTCATTCCTGCCTATTTTCTTGTTAAAATGATTATCGAGTTATCTACTTGGCACAGGATATCTCTTCAGTCACACAACTTTTTGAGAGGATAAGGAATGAAGCTACATGACGGCTTTCACCAACTCGAATATCCCTCGAGATCCTCGGTTGCGCGCATAAAAAGCGGAAAGATCTTCAAAATGGAAGGCTTACTTTGGAATGCTACCTCGCTCTAACTCGCCGCAAAATAATGGAGTTTAGTCGACTTAGGCAATTTAAGCCAAAATACAACTTTTTAGCATTGTGAGTTTGGACGATCGAATTATGGAGCCATATGCGAGAACATCAGTGATTGAATGCAAATGCATGTGGGCGATTTATTAATTTAAGGCGAATTAAGATCCAAGAGTATATAACCCAACAGAATATCAGTCAGTGATCAGTATAAAATTCTATTCCTTTTCATCAAAGCATTAGAAAAAAAATAAATTAAAAATAGAGAAATGTGTTGACATGCTTAATTAAATTCCTTGTGGTTCTGTAAGGAAATAGTTACTGCAAGTGTATCCAATGTATTATAATATAATACAGCAATTTGGTTTATTTTCGGTGTATATAATAAATACGATAATAAAGGCATGCGTGACTCTATCGCATGCATTTTGCCTTGGTCAAAAGTACAATTTATTTTAATGTTTACAATTTAATAGACTTGAATTACATGGCTTATGTTTTGTTCAACAAGCTACATGGCGCCACAACAGGGCCTCTTCTAATACCGTAGACTGCGACTTGTTGCGATGCGACGTAAAAATATACACTCAGTCATGAATCTATGGATAGGCTCTAAATTTCTTACAATGTCCCAATGATAGCTTGATACAACCTATCACTGTTAGAATTACCTCTCGCGAAGAACGTTTTTCAAATAATACTAAGAATGATAAGATAATTGTCAACAGAAATGATTTGACTAAGATTCCAAAATCACCTGCGTTGGGATGTAAACAAAGACATGTAATGCTAAATGTGCTTCCATATATTTAACGTGTGATCAATTTTAAAAAAAAACCCCTGAACTTGTGGTTGTGATTGAGCAATATAAATCATATATTATACTATAGTGACTGAAACGTGGCTGGCATATGATGTGCCGGACCAATCAGTGAACATCACTGGTTTTAACCTAACAAGGAATGATAGAACGATAGGAAGAGGTGGTGGCGTTGCAATCTATGTTAAAGAAACTATAGGCCGTATTCTGTGGCACGATATCGTTCAGTTCCGTTGCCCGGGTTCGGGCACTACTTTGAAACAAGATAAATAATTAGGATAAATTATACAAAGTCCAAATCCGCTTGTTTGCACTTCCCAAAACCTGCAGTTTTCGAGTATTTCTTCTTCGAAAATTTAAGAAATCGACATTTTTCGCAATCGATCGCCGCCATTTTTGTTCAGGATACTTGGTGTAATAAACACTATAAATGGCGATTTTCGCGGGCTCATGCTCATTCTTACATGAAGTTTCCAGCTTAGCATTTGTAAATATGGCGTCTTCTGATTCATGTTTAATTTATTTTGATGGGGAAAAAGTCCCACCCACTTACAAGTTTTAGTGTGGTTTCGTATCAAAAATTTTTTAGATTGTAGTAGAATTTGGCTAACGCTAGACGAGGAAGAACGCAATGTTGCTCAAAGAAGTTTGCAGTTTGTTAGCGACAGCATGGAAGTAGCACGGTCGAAAATATCGATGCAAATTTCTCTTTATGTCATCGAATTAGTTGTTACTCGGCATTCACAAATAGCAGTATAATCAACCGAGCTCAACAGCGTTGTCAGAATATGGACAAAGAAGGTGTACCTTTATCCTTTTGTATCGATATTATTGATGGAGAAACGGAATCAGATGAATACGAGTGCGGCAGCTAAATCATGAATCCCACTTGTTGTCATGCCGACTCATGCGTTTGTATAATCTGCTATTAATCAGAAAAGTCGTATTTCCTTGAATTGGTAAGTTTATTGATTTATTTTTTTTACAATTGTTATTTTTCTAATATGTGTTTTATAATTATATATTGATTGCATTGGCTATAGCCGCTGCCGTTACAGCGGTTATGTGATTTAATATGCATGGGTTTTTTATTGTTTAGAAGTCGAAAAGCGAAAGCTGGACAAAATGGTAGCTGTGGAAACAGTAGATGGTGGTATTAAAACTGAAAGAAGCTACAACAAAGAAAGCTGAAGAAAGTATTTTGATTCAAATTGGCATTGAAAGCATACACGTACAGTTATACAAGTGCAAGACTGAAATAAATATATACAGTTGGCCTAACATTGAGAAACAACTTGCAAAGACTGTTGCAAAACATTGTACATCTGCTTGGTACAAGAACTGGCCACCACATGCATCAGATATTACTGGTGAAAACAGTAAGTATCACCTCTCTTGTTTAATTTTATGGCATGGATGCTTGGGTTTTCAGATATACCCAGAAGATGCTGACTACATTGAATTAGATGTATATGACCAAACTACATCAAATATTTTTCTCTGTGTCAAAATTTGATCTATATTTCCAATAGGGGGAAAGTACAGATACCCAAGTCCCTAGCGGCTAGCAATGACTGTTCGGCAGATGTTTAGTTGTTCTGGCCTGATATGTACGATTTTGAGTGGTTTTGGACATTGTCTCTCACTATCTTCGACAATGGCATATGATTCAGCTGTTGCACAGGCAACTATCAACACTATTCCAGTAATATCTGATGCATGTGGTGGCCAGTTCTTGTACCAAGCTGATGTACAATTATTATATGCAAGTTGTTTCTCAATGTTAGGCCAACTGTATACATTTTTTTCAATGTTGCACTTGTGTATGTGGATGCTTTCATTCCAATGTCAACATCAGAATCAGACTCTTGTGTGAACTCTGAGATGTTTCTATGTCATCATCCATAAAATTTTCTACTACACTTGCTTGACTGAGGCACTCAGCATAAATAATTTCACTCTTGTTTCATAACTTTGGTCTATGGAAAACAAGTTGTGGAAGCCTTTTACACATGTACTTTTCATAACATTGTTTATGGTATTTCACTTTCAATGCTAGGTCCTTATCAGCAATTTGAATCAAAATACTTTCATCAGCTTTCTTTGTTGCAGCTTCTTTCAGTTTACCAACCGACTCAGTGAAATATGACTTTTCTGATTTGCAAAATTGCAACATGGCAACACGTGGCGATTCCATGATTGAGCTGCCGCACTTGTACACACATAAAATTCTCACATCTTGTAACAAGTCTCAAAGTCTGCCAACAAGCCGTCAACAAGATGTATTCGCACTGCTTGTCACAAGTTGTTAACAGGTTTGGAACAACTTGTTGACAACTTGTAACAACCTTGTCGAAGTTATCAGACTTGTTGCAAGGTTGTTCTGACAAGTCTGTTACATACTTGATATAACAAGATTGTTACAACCTTGTGTTGACAACCTTGTAACATCCTTGCTATATCATGGTTGTAACAAACTTGTTAGCACAGTCTTGTAACAAGGCTGATAATGCCATCAAGCTTGTTACAAATTGTTAACAGCTTGTTTCAAACTTGTTACAACAAACTGGGAACAAGCAGTGTGAAGACAACTTGTTGACAGCTTGTGAACAGACATCTAACAACTTGTTTGCAGACTTGTTACAAGCTGTGCGTTTTTACATGTGTACACAAGTAAAAATCTCACATCTTGTAACAAGTCTGCCAACAAGCCGTCAACAAGATGTATTCGCACTGCTTGGCACAAGTTGTCAACAGATTTGGAACAACTTGTTGACAACTTGTAATAACCTTGTCGAAATTATCAGACTTGTTGCAAGGTTGATCTGACAAGCCTGTTACATGCTTGATATAACAAGATTGTTACAACCTTGTGTTGACAACCTTGTAACATCCTTGTTATATCATGGCTGTAACAAACTTGTTAGCACAGTCTTGTAACAAGGCTGATAATGCCATCAAGCTTGTTACAAGTTTGTTAACAGCTTGTTTCAAACTTGTTACAACAAACTGGGAACAAGCAATGTGAAGACAACTTGTTGACAGCTTGTGAACAGAATTGTAACAGCTTGTTTGCAGACTTCTGAGAGCTTGTGCGTTTTTACGTGTGTAGGTGAACTCAGCGTACACATGTAAAAATGCACAAGTTGTAACAAACCTGCAGCAGACTTGTAGCAATGCGCTACAACAACTTGTCAACAGGATGTGTTCGCACTGCTTGTTTGCAGCTTGTTGTCAAGTTGTCAACGGCTTGTTGACAACTTGCTACAAGGTTGTCGAATTCAACAGACTTGTTACAAGTTGTTCCAACAGCAATTCAACAATTTGTCGACAAGTTGTGAGTGACAAGCCTGTAGCAACTTGATAAAATAACAGAATTTTTACAACTTGTTGACAAGCTTGCTACATGTTTGTTGCGAACACGTCTTGATGACAAGTTGTGAGATTTTTACGTGTGTAGATCTCAGCATTTTCTTTACAGGTGGAGTTTCATATCCGATTCCGTTTCTCCATCAATAATATTGATACAAGAGGATGAAGGTACACCTTCTTTGTCCATATGCTGACAACGCTGTTGAGCTCGGTTGATTATACTGCTATTTGTGAATGCCGAGTAACAAGAGAAATTTGCATCGATATTTTCGACCGTGCTACTTCCATGCTGTCGCTAACAAATTGCAAACTTCTCTGAGCAACATTGCGTTCTTCCCCGTCTAGCGTTAGCCAAATTCTACTACAATCTAAAAATTTTTTATACGAAACCACACTAAAACTTGTAAGTGGGCCTTTTTCCCATAAAAATGAATTAAACATGAATCAGAAGACGCCATGTTTACAAATGCTAAGCTGGAAACTTCATGTAAGAATGAGCATGAGCCCGCGAAAATCGCCATTTATAGTGTTTATTACACCAAGTATCCAGAACAAAAATGGCGGCGATCGATTGCGAAAAATGTCTGTTTCTTCAATTTTCGAAGACGAAATACTCGAAAACTGCAGGTTTTGGGAAGTGCAAACAAGCGGATTTGGACTTTGTATAATTTATCCTAATTATTTATCTTGTTTCAAAGAAGTGCCCGAACACGGGCAACGGAATTCGTTTTCTAAGCGACTTTTCGTGCCACAGAATACGGCCTACTATACCTCTAAATATCCGGTCTGACCTATCTAACGAAGACTTCGAATGCCTATGGACTATTTTCCGGCCGAAATGGCTACATCGATCGATATCAAGAATTGCGGTTGCATGCGTTTATATTCCTCCATCTATAGATCAGAAGAACTTGAACAGGTTTTATGAGTACTTTTGTTATTGTTATGATATGTTGAAATCAGAAAGCCCAAATACGTCAATTATAGCTGCTGGTGATTTTAACCCTGCAAGCAATGTTCAGCACGAAGATTATTAATAGACAATGCCACCTGAAAAAAGTCGTCAAAAAACCTACTAGAAATACAGCAATTCTTGACCTTATTTTGACGGGCATTCATAAATTCTATCAAGTCCCACTTGTATTAGCCCCAATTGGTACCTCAGACCACTGTACAATTATATGGTCATCACAAGAACAAATGAAGCACAAGCAAAAGTCAAAACAAGGACAAATGTAAGACCGCTGAAATCCTCGTCACAACAAGCCTTTGAGCAGTAAGTATATCCAGGGACGCCGGAACTGGGGGGCAGGAGGGGCAGCCGCCCCCGTTGCCCTTTATCAGGAGGGGCAAGCGGGGGGGGGGGACAAAGGTGCCCTTTCAATTTAAAGAATTGCCTTGGCGAAATAGCGAATTGTCAGAAATGTTAGTGCAATTCCTTTACGAATTTGCTTCAGAAAACGCAAGAAATGCAGTCATCGAGCTTCAAGAATAGCACAATCCTGGCGGAGAACCCCCTCACACCCCTATCATCCAATAAATAGAAAACATGATTAGGCGAAGTTCAACTCCCGATGTTTTGCAAACATCTCTTAGTATATATCAATTCAAAAGTGCCCTTTCACGAAAATCTGCCCCCCTTGCCTTCACATCGTTTCGGCGTCCCTGAGTATATCAGTGAATATAACTGGTCACCCGTGTTGAATGCTTCTTGTATAAACGATAAAGTCAGCAAGTTTTTAGAAATAACAACAGAAATGGTCGATGCATTCTTCCCTTTAAAGTCAGTCAAAATCCAAGTTGACGACAAACCTTTTATAAATGGAAGAATTAAACAATTGATACAGAAACGAGATAAGGCATACCAACTTGGAAGAGTCGATCAATCCAAGGTATTGCGGAACTTAATTGTTGCAGAGATTAGAAAAGCCAAGCGCGTATTCTATGAACAAAATATTGAACCCTTTCATAACCAAAACTCAAAGAAATGGTGGGAAAATGTAAAACGCATTGTTGGACTGAATAAAAGACAGAACTTTGACTTATCAGACCCTCTATCAGACGCCCCAATGAACGATAAGCAAACCGCCGATTACATGAACAGTTTCTTCACGAGTTTGACCAAAGAATATCCTAAAGTAAAAGATCAGGATTATCTGCCCTGGAAAGGACTACAATGAAGCCTTAATAGAAAGTAAACTGATACCACTAAAAGAACGAAGAAAGCATCGGTGTATTGACCTTGTCAGAAATATGGTTCAACCCACTCATAATTTAACAAATATTGGTAAAATGTCACGCTTTTTACTTGTTGTCCTTTCATAGTCCGGCGTAAAATCGTGCTAGGAAATTATCGAGTTCCAAGTCTGTCATGTTGTCCAAACACGTTACACCAGTGCACGAAGCAAAGGAATTCATGCGATTAACAGCGTGTTTTATTTGTTTCTTTGTATTTGCACCATCAGAATTGTCTATAAGTTCGAACATATGTTCTTCGGTAACCAAAACAAAAGGTTTACTGCAAGCTCCCGCCATTTTGACGAGTCGTATTTGCATTAAATCCCATTTACTGAGTTTCGAACATCGGGTTAAAATAAACTGCTATCACCGTACGAGAAGCATTTTTACGGATGCGATTTATCGAAAACACAAAGAGTGCAATGGAATAAAACATATAGTACAATTGCACGCGCAAGAGTTCAATGGAACGTATTCCATTATATTGCACTCTTGGGAAATGGAATTTTCTATTCAATATCACGTGACCATAAACAGCCAATTAAACGATCAGAATTCAATTAGGTTTTATATAAATGTGATTAATAAATCATTACCATTACCACAAGGTCAAAATCAATGTACAAATCAAAACAAAATGTAATTACTGACACTATCTGACAAACGTGTGGCCCACTCAAATGTTTACACAAATAGCTAATTTAATAAAAAAGAAGAGACTTTTAATAATAAATATTAAAGCCCAGCAAAGTGCTTTTAAAAGAGCCATAAACCATTAAATTTAAAATTTTATTAAAGATTTAGTAACGTTTCGTCTTAACTCAAGACATCTTCAGACTATAGTATATATTAAATTACAAGCTGTAAGAGTAATTAAGCATAAAGTAAAGTTATCATAGCAATATTAATTTACAAGCGAATACGAGGTACACAAAACGTAAGGATAAGAAAGGATAATGGAGGGAAGTGATGGACAAAAATGAGAACAGACAAATTAGACGACAACACAAACAGACAAAACATAAAAAAAAGGAGATCAGAATACGTGAAGAGGAATTGAACTGCCTTGAACGTTGAGAGAGGGTTTCATTTTAGAGATAAAAAAGCTTTCATGAATAAGGAGTTCTTGTTCATCTGAACAAAAGGAGAGGATTTCGAAGTCGTCAATAGAAGCAGCGTGGCCTGTGGATGTGAGAAAATGCTGGACTGGGGAGGATTTTTACATTGTTTGCCAGTGATAGGAGTGATACCCAGGTGTTCCGAAACTCGGGTGTGTAGATGGCGCGTGGTTTGACCCACATACGATGCGGAACAGCATCGACACGTAAAAGAGTACACTACACCCGACCTCAGAGCTTTGGGTATTTTGTCCTTAAAAGAGAAAAAGGTTGAGAACCGTTTAGTTGATCGAAAGAAAAATCTTATATCAAGATGTGGGAAAGCAGCACGACAAAGACGGTTGATTTGCGTGCGAATTTGCAAGGAGTGAGTGCCCGTAAAAGGGAGACAGAAATAAATTATTTTCTTAGGAGCAGTATGAACAGGTAGCTTAGGTTGAAATACTTTATTAAGAAACGTTCTAACACATCGGTCGAACATATGAGAAGGGAAACCATTTAAGATAAACATTCTACGTGCTGCTTCAAGTTGGTGATGGAAAGTCTCATAGCTAGAACAAATGCTAAAGATGCGGTGTATTAAGCAAGATATTATGCTGTATGTAAGTGGAATGAAGCTATGGAAGTTGGTAAAAAGACCAGTAAACGTAGGTTTACGGTAAACAGAAGTAGAAAATTTTCCATTGGAACGGGATATGTCAATGTCAAGAAATGGGAGCTTACCATCACGTTCAACCTCACTAGTGAAGCGAATGTTGGTGTGCTGGCGATTAAGATATGTGAGAAAGAGCTGTACATGCTCTGAGCAACGGAAAAGTAGGAAACAATCGTCAACATATCGTCTATAGAGAAGTAGTTTGAAAGACGAAGGACAGTTGTGAAGCCAATCCTTTTCGTGAAAGGACATAAATATGTTAGCAAACAAAGGTCCTAAAGGACTACCCATAGCTACGCCGTCAACTTGATGATATAAACGACCATTGAACACGAAATGACAATTTTTGACAGAAAGACTTAAAGTGCTTATGAAACGAAATTTTCGATTTTAATTTTTTTGTCTGTTCTGGTAGTATTTTGTGCGCTGAGCACAATGCGCTTGTTATTTTTTTATGTTTTTGGACATAAGCACCCCTTTTCAGCGTTTAAAAATTTGCATTTTTTGAGAAAAAGGCATCCGGAGTCTGGGCCCGAGTCGTGACGTCACTGATTAGAGTCGTGCTTGAACAACAACAGAAATTTATAGTAAAGTAGCTTGTTTTTAAACCAGAAAAATGTCTGATGTGTCTTCAGAATCCGATAATTCTGATCAGGTATCCGTTGGCAGCGTCAGTAGTGAACGATACAGTTCAAGCGATAGCGATGAGTACAAGTTTGAAGACAATTTCTTGCCTTATCAAGACGAGCCCTTGGCCAGCTCTAGTGACGACCAAACAGAAGAATTAAGCGATGAAGAACTCGATGAAGACGGGATTTCTCGACCTGTCTTAGAGCAACGATACGAAAAACAAATCCCACTTCAACAGTGGTAAGGATTTCATATTTTGCTGGTGAAAAATCTTCATCTCAAGCGATAAAATACTCAGGTTTTCTCATTGCTTTTTTTACTATAGGTGTACATGTGGTGGATGTGATGATTCGCTTCTTGTCGGCGCTCGTGAATTTCGATGCTGCAAGGAAATACTCGAAGCTACAGGGAAATTTACGTTCGAAGGGATGAATGCAGCATGTATTTTAAGCCACCATGACTTTGCTCCAATGACGAACCGAACAGTCCTGCTGCAAGTTGGACCTTTGCTAAGAGATAAGAGTGGGAAACGATACCAAAAGTCTGGCCATACAGAAAATGAGTAAGTGCCTGATTTTTCAATATAAAGTAATATTACTTATATTGATGCTACATAGATTATACTCTGTACATCACTACCATCTTTTGCAATCTTTTTCTTGATAGGTTTCTGCGAGCTGTTGCTTACAGATGGTTAGCAAGATGGCTGTTTGGGGAAATGGGATGGGAAAACACCAGACCTCTCTCTGCTTGCATATACCAAAAAATAAGGAAAACATTCGCCACAAGCAACACTGTTGGATACACTTCTGGTCAAGAAAGAGCAAGTGACCATTAAAGTTGGGGTATACTGTGACTGTATTTTAGGCCCTGTTTATATGAGACTGGGGCAACCGATGAAGTCTGACTGGGATGAAAATCAAGACCGATACTATCTTTCAATTTATTCCCCTTGCCCATCATTTTCTTACAGTGCTTTTGTGAGTATGCATTGTTCTGAAGCCAAGAGCACTGCCTAGATCAGTCTGAAATGTATTTGTGTTTACATTCACCCCACTCCAATTCATCGAGGCCTGAAGATAGTCAATTCAGCAAGCGGGATAGCTTCAGACCGGTCTGACCAATTTAATTTCGTCACAGCCTCATGTAGACATCTATTATAAATAATACTCTGGTCAAAATCAAATTTTCCCGGTTTGACTTCATCCCAGTCTAATGTAAACAAGGCCTTATTTTTAAATGACCTGTAGAACACTACTAAGGGCCTGTTTATATGGAAGCCGCCCAGCTGGCCCGCTTAGTGAGACAGGATGAATTTCTCTTGTGTTTACCGGGCTGTCTTGCTTAGCAGGCCAGCCCGGCTTCCATATAAACATATATGGGATCCAGGCCAGCTTGATAAGTGGCATGTATTCTGGCAAGAATAAATATTATCCTACTTGCTAGAATGATTAGGCAGTTAAAACAATAGCTAGCATTTTCCTATGAAAATATTTGTCTTAATTGTTTGTATGTCCAATTCACAAAGGAACTGTAGTGGCATGATAATATCTTGTTAAATAGTCACCCTACTCAATAGACCCTTCCAATGTTAGCAATGCTATAATTAAACACAATAGCTAGTGCAAGGGGTACAAACACAACAGAATTCCCTATATATAAATTTGCAAGGGGTGCAAACACAAGGGTGAAAATATTCAAATGGCATCTTTAACCTTGGAAGGGCCTATTGGCTGACCTGACTCCTTAATTTAGTTTCTATGATATGAATACAAATTGACCATCCAGCCTTGCATAAGCTTTGTTAAATGCATGAGCTTTGGTAATAAATAATGGTCTTTGTTTTTGATACCAGAAATAGAAAAATAAACAACATTTACAAATTGACATGAAGTTTATGTCACCTAGAAATAAAGAGCTAAAACATAGATTATATACAATCCAAAGTTTTGAAAGTATTTAATCTTGATCAGAGATTGTCAGCATCATTCGTTACTGTCTGGGGGTGCAGTTGCTGCATCAGGGCAGTGAGACCGAGGATGACCTTTCATCGGTTGCTTGCACTTTTTACAGCATCTTGTTTTTTTTTGTTTTGGTTGTTGTTGTGCCTGCTTCTCTTTTGCCATCTCCTCAGTTTGTATTTCACCTGCAAATTTGAATTGGATTTAGTATATGTATTGGCAGGGTGTTAGTGCATTTTAATTAATAAGAGAAAATTGAATACCTGATGGGAACAATTCTGCTACTTTTCGTTTCCGAGCACTATTCCTTGTGATAGCATCGTCCCGAGGAGTTTTATTTGTGAATGTACTGTTTAACGGTTCAGGGACCTTTCTCTTGTACTTCTTCTTGATCTTGTCTAGGTCATCTTCAGAGGTATTAAACATAACCTCCCTCATATCTTCTACATAGCCTATAAAGTAAAACATAAGAGAAATAACAAATTAGAGCATACTGTGTTTGAAAGGTATTGGATTAATTGTCATGTGACAAAAACAGATAGTCTGATTAGTCATTGTTTGATCAATGTTATTCAGTACAATATGTTCACAATTCAGACTTGAAAAAATTCTGGTTTCAAATTTGTAATTAGCCCATATGACCAAGATTACAAGATAATGCCTAAAGTAATGCCTTTACAAGTAAAATTGTCTAGTGTTACAGTTAGAGTAAAAAAGACAAAGTTGGGGGCTTTATGGGTTAACAAGACAGAAATTTTTACATCCAACATACCATATGTTGGCGGTACAGGGATATTTCGCACAACTTCCTCCCCAAATTTAAATTTTGGGTATGTCACGCTAACATAGTTCTTGCCATCTCTTGTTGTTTTTGTAGTCCGGTTCACATTCTCATTGAAGTGGAGGGTAGCAAGTATGTGCCTAAAGAGTAAAGATAAAAAAAAACAATACTAAATAACATTTCTACTTCAGGTTCAACTGAAAAGGCTATTTTCTAATTAGAGTATATTGTATTGGGGGGGGAGACATATTAGAAAAACATTACAGTACCTGCAATATGTCCCAAGCCATGAAAAGCAAATCATTTTTGGATGCCATTGATTCAGCGTGGAGTGAAATCCCTCCAATGAACTTGTTTGTGCATCAGGAGAGAGTTTCTTCAAACCGTTTAAAAAGGACTTCTTCATAATGATGCCCTGCAACTTGTCATAAGCCCTGGTTCCTACAATAGATATTCCCAAATGTCATTGTGCTACTGTCAGGGTCGTGCTGATTGGGGGGGGGGGGGGTTGTAACACTCATTTTACAAGCTATACAATAATGTTCTCTGTCCTCATACAGTATATACAGTAGTAGACATAATTTAGTTGTTCCCATACCAATTTTGATCCATTTTCGTTGACTTTCAAGTTCATCATGTGCACACTTTGGAAACAAGTTGTCCGGGTGATGGTCATGTTTATTTGCAACATGTCGCATGAAGGACTTCCATTTTGCCAGGATCATATTGCCAAAGCCTTTTACTGTAGATGTTGAACACCAGTAAACATGGTTCCTCACTGCTTTTGTCCATTCTCCAATTTGTTCACATCCCTTCTCTTTGCTTGCAGCCACCATTTTTTTTACAATGCCTTTGGCAATATGCCATTGATCAAAGAAATGCTGAATTGCTGGATGAGATTCTCTTATCCACTTTGTGATCCCGCGGTGCCGATCGGATATAAATACTGGGATTGTTAAGCCAGCAACAGTCAGCAAGAAATCAAAGCAACCCTTTGCCCCTTCCAATTCCATTGCATTACTGTTACCAGTCTGATTTGCCTGCAACATGCAGAATTTTGATTGACTCATGATGTTGGGATCTAATCATTGAAGAAAACATGTTCCGAGACCTCTTCAAACTGTTCAATGATGGCCATTCACTAATTATTAATATGTTTCAAATGTCAATTGTTTTACTGCCATCATTTGATTAAGTTTCTTTTCGACTTACAGTACCACTAAGATATAAACATGATGACATTGACTAGTGTGTGGGCAGATATGGAACAGTTTGAACTTGGAAGTGCCACAGAACATGCTTTATTAAAACTAAGGTATCAATTATAGAGTAAAGCCTAACGCTCAGTCACACTGCAGATTTCAGCAGGCATGACTGGCGCTCTGGCAATTGTGTCATTTTTGGTCAGCCTGATTTGGATACACTGTAAATCAATTTTCTTGTAGTGTAGTCAAACAACAGTGACATTTATATCTTTTTTGCATTCTGCCAAAACAGGAAACAACTGACAATTCATTGTGACATTTGTGTGGAAACGCTGTGGCTTTGCTTGGGAGTAACATGCAGTTTCCTTCTACAAATGCAATATATTTCATACTTACTTGTAGCAAATCGAAGTGAACAATTTTCATTATTGTGGTACAAAACATTGTATACACTCCGTATTTTGCAGAATGACCCATCGAATCAAACCTACCATCTCCACACCACACTGTGTCGGTGATAGTTTGAAGCGACTCAATCAACTTGGCCTGATATGATTCCCAGTGGTTTAGGATGGTAGGAAATATAAATTTGTTTTGGTGATAGAAGAAGGTCCGTGAGGTGTAGACAGCAAGTCCCATGTGTTTGAATACCAGAATGATTTTGCTGACTGAGGCACCAGCCATCAGTATTCCAAAGGAAAGCAACAGATTGCCAGCTGGATATCGTCCAAAAACATAGGGTTGGCTCCTCCATTTGAACGACTCCACACCACAAGCACTACAGTGTTGGACAACAGTAACCATGGTCCCATTTTGGTACATGTCCACTTTAGGTTTTTCTTTTTTGCAAGTAAAGCAGAACAAGGAAAATAGAGACAACAGCATGCTATGGAACACTATGAATTTGGGCTCGTCCTGGCACTTGACATGTGAAGGCAAACTATATAAAAAATAAATGAAAATTGATTGTTTTACTTGTGACCTGTGTATCTCAATTGTCTGGCAAAACTAGCAAGTGCAAAAGAGAAACAATGTAAGGAATTTTTCCACCCAATACATAATCAATATGCAATATTCTGTAATACCTTATTAAGTTTCTTGAATGGGGTATTGTATTTGGGATTTCTGCGTCATCTCCATCATTTCCAGCTTCCAGTATGTCCCAATCTGGATCTTGTTCCTCGCATATGCTTTCTTCGTCAGTGTCATAGTCTTGGACTTGATCTGCATTCTCATCTTTTCTAGCTGCGGCAGTCTTAGTTGTTCTATGGCTTGCCTCACTTGTCACCTCTTCCGCTTTGGTATTGGATTCTAGCTCCTAGAAAACGCAAAACAACACAAATAGGCCTAATGAAATATTTCTAACGAGATTTCTAATACTTCGCTTTTATATTACTGCGTTGTTTCGTTGTATCAACAATTGTTTACTTATCATGAAACATGACACGACTGTACTCTACCTTGAGCAGCTTTCGCCTGAGACCACGTTCTTGAAAAAGCTTTTTCCTCAAGCTAGCATTTCTCTCTTTACTTTTGCGCAGTCTTTCCTTGTATACATTCAGATCTTTCGACTTGTTTTCTGGAGTGGTAGGTGTGTTGATTGTCTCGTCCGGGAGGTCGACACTTGCAATATCGCTTGCGTTGACCAATAGGGCTGTCGAAGTCGAAGGAACGTCTGGCTTCAAAGTATCTCTCAAAGTCTAATATAAAACAACGTGAAAGAACAATATATCAAATAAATCTCGATATCAACATAGATTTTAACATCAACACAGAATTAAAAGTCAACACAGAACTCAATATCATTGAACGTTGAGGATAATATATAGACCGCTATTGAGTATATTTGCGAATTTACCTTTCGGTGTTCTCTGTCAGATATTTCGCAAGTTGTTTGAGAAGGTACCACAGTATCGACGGTCGGATACGCTTCCTTGTTAAGCCATCGTTTTGTTTTAGCGTTATTCACAATTTCCAACCCAATATCAAGCCGTTGAGTAAAACAATGACTTTCAAAATGGGCTGAACAAAGCGCGGAATATGCAGATGGCTGCCAGTCTGGGCGATGCTTTTGCACGAACTTTGTCCACAAATTTCTCAACCTTTCGTTCGATTTTGGAAAGAGATGCATAGATATTCCAGTGCATAGCGAATTATTTTTGCAACTCGCCTTTCCAGGGCCACCAGCAACGCAATATTTTCCCAGTTGTTTTGCTTTCTTTTGCGAACTTGAGTGCGAACCACTTGAAGATGCCATCTTTATCGAAGCTGACTCTAACCAGTGACGTCACAGGCCGCGTGCGCTCTCGGAAGCCTTTTTGTCGAAAATTGCATTTTTTGAAGTGAAAAATAAATACTTTCCAATCGGAATACGCAAAAATAAATAAGCTCATCGCATTCAGCTTCTCAAAAACTATTAAAATCAATAAAAAACTCATGATTGAAAATTTCGTTTCATAAGCACTTTAACCTTTAATCACATTTAATGTGGTGTTGAAACTGTGAAAAGGTACATGTCTTTACTCAACTTTAAGCAAAGGTGTTTTGTATATTTATTTAACCTTAAAACACATTTAATGTCGTACGAAAAGAACAGAAAAGAAACGTATATTGTCTATTTGACGTTTCCATTTGCCGTTTAAATACCTATAGTATTGTTTAACCATTAATGGTTAAACATTAATGGTTAAACAAACTATTCAAAATCGCAAATGCAAATGTCAAATAATAATAGTTACAGTTAAGCCATGTTTTAGATACTTTCCTTAATAAATTGTACGTGCAGGTAAGATGATCAATGAAACAAAAGTAATGCCATTCATATATCTCTCTGGCGTTTCCCAGATTTGAACGTAATAGCAAACAAGCTGCTCCAGTGGCGAGTTTAATAGCAAAGCAGGAAGTAGTGTCTCCAAAAACAAAAAAAATTTCAGCACACATCATTTTTTCTTCAATTTTATATTTACCATATCAATAACATAAAATCTGCCATGCAGAATAAATGCATATCGTATAAACAGTGTAAATTACGCAAACTCATAAATTTGATTATCAAATTATCACGTGCAGAATGAAAACCCACGAATAAAAACCTTTCAGTCTAACATTTCTATTTAGAATTTTGTATGAACCTGTTTAAGAAGCCATGCAGGTTCACAACAAATATATAAAGCACTCTTAATACATTAGAACATGGAAAACTTTGGGTGATATATCGTGGGTCTTTACTATACTGAAAAACTATAGCAATCAGAGTCATGATCATTTAAAATGTCATTAACAGAGTCATTCAGCGAAGAGCCACTAGGGATAATGACTGGGCACTCTCATCAACAACATTATCATCCTCGTTCTTAGCTGCCCACTCCGGGAAGTCGTTTGGCTTAGGTCGAATGGAGGGCTGTCCATCCTCGCGAGGAACAATTCTGCTCCGTACCAGTTCTGACAAAGACAAGGTGTGGAGCCTGTCTAACTTTTTCTTTGCCCTTCGTATAGAGATGGACTCTCCCAGGGTAGCCTACGAACGTTGTAACGCATGATCCTTTTTGTTGTTTCGTCGACCTCGCTTTCTTCTGATGACATGTACAGTAGCCTGCCCTCATAACATCGAACACTCTTGCAGTTTTCTGGGCACCCCAATTTGCCTTTCCCACGTGCTTCAGCCTGCGTGCAAGTCTCTAAAGAAAGATACAAAATAATAACAAATAAGCTTGACACTACTACAAGTTCTTGGAAAACTTATAGTACAAATGTTGACTATTGAGTTCACACAGTACAATTTTGTATCAAATGTTGATTTGATGATTGGATGACATTGCCTGGATGACTTTTCCTTCCACCGTATGCGCGTTGTTCAGACTCTGAAAGTTCTTTAAATTCTTCTTCATAATCATTTTACACACGATTTCCCTTTTCGTCGCAGGCGACATACAGTAGGTAATTGGGGGGGGGTGTTAGGTGGACTGCTTATGCATGCCACAACTTTGCTCACCAAGAAATCCGACTTTGGAAGCCTTACAGATTCATCCACGAAGTTATCGAGGCATTACAAGCAATGAGCATAAAAATGTCATTTACTGCATGTATTTAAATTTATACATTGCTCGGGGAGACAAAGCAAAAGGTAACTTTCAAATAGAGTGTCACAAATGTCACAAACACCCAAAGACGGATGTTTTAGATTGAGCGACCCCCTTGAAATACAAAGCTAAATTAATGCCTATCAAAATTAAATGCAGTGTTCTAAGTTCAAACCTCGAATCTTAAAAAATTGGTTATACTGTGTAAATTAATGCTAAAGCTGTTAACAGATCTTCAAAGTCTTTAATCCCTTGCTGTGTGTTAATGTTGGTGGAAAATTTAAACACGCAAAATAATTTGTTCTGGATGTTCACGAGAACTTGTACCAAATCATATGTAAAAACCGCGTAAACATTTTAAAAACCATGATGTTTGTGATGTTACTCTGAGTGTATATCCACACCAAGCAAGCTTGAAAAAAATATGCCTGACCACAGTGGGAATCGAACCTATGACCCTTGGAATACTAGCCCAATGCTCTGCCAACTGAGTTACGCAGTCAGGTCGGTTCGAGTAACACTACAGTATGTGATTTTCGGAAATGAGCCTAGTTACTTCGATAACAATGCAATCTAATAATCATGATTTTTTCTGTGTTTGTGTAATGTATTCAGGTGAATATGATGCTTGTGATGTCACTCTGAGTGTATATCCACACCGGGTAAGCTTGAAAAATATGCCCGGCCTCGGTTGGAATCGAACCTAGATGATCCTTGGAATACTAGCCCAATGCTCTGCCAACTGAGCTACGCAGTCAAGTTGGTTCGAGTATGTGATATTTCAGAACTGAATCTAGTTCTTTCGATATCAATGCAATCTAGTAATCATGATAGCTCAGTTGGCAAAGCATTGGGCATTCTAAGGTTGTAGCTTTGATTCCCATCCTGGCCAGGTCTATTTTTCAAACTTCCCGGGTGTGGTTATACACTCAGAGTATCATTGCACAAACATCATATTCACCTGAGTACATAACACCAACACAGAAAAAATCATTTTAAGGACCATTCTTTAAATACAGTGCACATGCAAAGGTTGTCACATGCAATAGTCAATTCTACAATCCAAAACGCAAATATTTTTGACAAAATGCAAGCAAATGCAGATAATATTGCTGGCATGTGATATTTGACTACTGCAATACAGCATTGCTTGTGACAACATCATAAGAATTAGCTGCATATTATACTCTTTCTATACTATGCTCAAAAGTCTTTAAATCAAATTTTGAGACATGTGCTATGTACAAGTACAGTACAATTGTCTAGCTTTAGTCATATATAGGACGATTCTCTGGTGTGAGCAAAACTAAAGTGATACCACTCTATAGACGTTGCTGTGTTGGGAGTTTTGTGACCCCCCAACATATATCGCCTGGTAATTAATTATTGAAAAATTGACAGAGTAAAGTACGGTAAAGTGATTCCCAGAATCCAGATACCACAGGAGTTACCGGTATAAGGTTTTAAAATATATCTATTGGGCCAAAAAAAATATGTGGGCTTCCGGTTTCCCGACCCTACCTACCTTTTGGACGTCGAAATCCCGACCCTAAACTTTTTTACTGGATCATGCTTGTAAGTGTTTCCACTTAGAGGAAAAAGTTCGTGGAAAATTGAAATTTGAGGCAATATTAGGGGAATTTATCTAATTTGGATGTGAAAGCACTGACTAAACAAAATGGCGTTTATTTGTTTGGAAAATTTAAAAAAAAGTTTAAAAAAAATTAAAACCGACCTACCCTACCTAAGTTTTTATAAGAAGAAACCGGAAACCCGCATATTTTTTTTGGCCTTGGGCAAGACAATTACAAATACCATAAATACTGTGTACACCATACCTTTTATTAAAACAGTTGTGGCCCTCCATACTCATGAGCCAGTTCCTTGGAAACCTTGGAACACAGCATGATAAAACAGAATATTTAGTATAGCTGTATAAGATGACTCATGTTTCATAAGTGTACACCTGCAACAGCGGCGTAGCTAGAACCGATAATTGGAAGGGTGGGGGGGGGGTTGTTTATTCATATATTCATGTTCATGTAGTGTAGCAACATTAACAATTACTTTCAAAAGAAATCCCTCAGGCAGAACACGAATATATGAATATACACCCCCAATGATCAGTCTAGCTACGGGCCTAGCTGGC
>CACRXK020002482.1:0-43047 GCA_902702795.2 Paramuricea clavata | reverse complement strand
CTAATATCCGCGTCCAGCAAGTTGAGACCTTGAGAAAGCTTGGCAGTCTAGCCGTGCACAGAACTGACTAATTAAATCTTTGTCTGAATCTTATTTATATAAAAGTACCTTGGATTTTTAAGTTTAATTATAAAGCAAAATGCGCACTCTGCGGACATGTTCATGAGAATATAATTTTTTTGTGTAACGAAATCTATAACACGTGTCAATCATATTGCATGTTGTGTCTAAAAATAACATGTGGGCGTCCCACGGTCTAGACAGGTTTTGTGTCAGGCCCTATTTCAAATTAGGGCCTGAACTTCAGGTTACCTGAAACTGCATGCAAGCAAGGTCAGGACTCAAGTCACAACGGCTGCTCCTGATTTCTCAAGGGAAAACATATACATCAATATTATCAAAACTTACCAGTGCATGGTAAGATAAGATTAAATATTGTTGCAGGGATTTGTACATGGAAATTTCAAGTGGAACTTTTATACATTTATTAGACCTAACCAGGGATCGAACCTGCGGCTCTGCGATTCCGCTCTAACCAACTGAGCTACTGGGTTGTCGAGCTCTATAGCCACAAGTTCGTGTATATAGTTAATTAATTATGTCGAGTGAGTTGCCCAGAATCCTGATATTTACCCATGCACAGTACATTGGCATCAAATTATATTTATACCTGAACTTGTGGTTAGAGCTCGACAACTGTCTCTTTGTAGCTCAGTTGGTTACAGTGCTGCTGCAACGCAATCGCAGGGCCGCGGCTTCAATTTCTGCCAGAGGGCCGACAGTTGCATTTTTCGCAACTGCTCCTGCTTAGGTGTAAGAAATGTATAAAAATTCCACTCGAAATTTCCATCTAAAAATCCCTTCAACAATTAGTGATATCGAGTGCATGAGATGCCCAAAAATCCTGATTAAATATTGATTGTCTATTGTATATTATTTCTTAGCATATATATTAACTTTATTCAAAAAGGTATCATCGCATTCAGCTATCGCTGCATGGTCGGATTACAAAAGCATTTCATTCTTTAAAGTATCCATTTATTTAGGTTAAATACTTAAAATCATTTAGTACATATATTTTATGAAATCCCGAATCTGTCCGTAGGCTACATTCTTTCAAATCTTTATATACGTATATAATCTAATAGACCTTTCCCCTTTTAAGTGAGATTTTGATCTAGACAAGTCTGGACAAAAATTCCACCACAGCTTGAAAGAGCATCGCAGAATTAGTAATATTCCGAAGTTTCGTTGCGAAATGTTGTAAAATGCGGACAATATAGCCTTGCGAAGTTTGCCGTTTTTCAGTCATTTTGCATTACAAACGGGAAATTGATAATCAGTTTGATCATCTGATTCTGTGTGAAATTTTTGTCCAGACTTGTCTAGATCAAAATTTCACTTAAAAGGGGGAAAGGTCTATTACATTCAAATATATATTTTATGCAATCTTTATAGTTATCCAGCAAAACATCCTATAGACGATTGTGGTTTTATTCCGTTGATGTTGCTCTCCTGGATCACTCCTATAATGAAGAAAGGATTTAAGAAACCTCTGGAGTTGGATGATTTGGGCAAACTACCTCGAAATGATTCAGCGTCCTTCAATTACAGAAGACTTCAAAAATTGTGGACGGAAGAAGTAAATAAAAAGGGTTTAGAAAACGCTTCGATTGGAAAGACGCTTTTTAGAACTGCGAAGACAAGATCTATTGCTGGTGCGATGTTGTTTTTACTCGCATTAATCACCTCTTTTGTTGGGCCGGTATGTAAAGAAATCCATAATTAAATTGATATAGTTTATTAACTATATAGGCATATTATACGTGCAGGCAATTTCGCGCAAGTCGGAACAGATGTGCAACAGGTCTGTTAAATCCTGTTGTCAACAAGCCAATATCTGGATGCGTCCGCTCGCCTTGTACCTGTCTGTTCTGACAGATCCGCAATTGACATGTATTTCTTGCTTTGATATTTATTTGGTTAAATATTTCAACTTGAACGAGAAACAGGTCTGTTACAAGCTGTTGTGACAGAGCTGCAGCAATGCTATTTTCAACAGGCCTGTCGCAAATTGTTGTGACAGAGCTGCAGCAACACAGAGTAGCACGTGACTGACCGTTGTAAACACTGCGCAAGTTTACGTTTTCATGTACCCACTTTTTTTCAGGCGACCGGGAAAAAAATGATCAACTGCGCGTGCTCAGCAAGTTTAAAGTGAGTCGTCATCAGGTCGTCATCCAATCAGATGCATTCATCTAGTAACTTGCCAAGCATGCGCACAAAAAAGGTACACTAGTTACGTCTCTGTATGTCTCTACTCTGTGTCTGTGTCAACAACTTGCGACAGGGCTGTTGAAAACAGCATTGCTACCACAGAGTAGAGACATACAGAGACGTAACTAGTATACCCACTTTTTTTGTGCGCATGCTCGGCAAGTTACTAGATGCATGGATCTGGTTGGATGACGACCTGATGACGACTCACTTTAAACTTGCTGAGCACGCGCAGTTGATCATTTTTCGCCTGGTCGCCTGAAAAAAGTGGGTACATGATAACGTAATCTTCCACAGTGTTTACAACAGTCAGTTACGTCTCTGTATGTCTCTACTCTGTGCTACGGCTATGTTGTCAACAGCTTGCGACAGACCTGTTCCCGCAAGCCTGTTACCGCCTGACGAAACCAACAGACCTGTCGCGACTTGTTGACAACTTGCCGCAAGCCTGTAAAATCAGCAGCTGCGACAGGCCTGTGAGATTTCTGGCTGTATAGGGTTCAAAATTAAAATAATTTTGGCGTTGCACTGAGCTCACTGAAATTATATTAACAAAACGAATCAATATTTAATTAGTGTAATAATGTTTTGAAACTAGAGCTAAAAACGTCCTATACAGGACACATTGAAATTCAAAGTATCAAAGTGAAAATTTTAAAGTACTCGCTATAGTACTTACTAGTACTTACTAATACTTTGAAATCAGAATTTACATAATTTCAAAGTACTACTACTTTGAAAAATATTGATTACAACCTTTAAATACTCAATTTCGGACTTTACTGGGATTTCAAAATCCTCGTTCATTAATAAGCCCCACCCCCCTGCGGCGCGCCATTTAAAAAACGGGACTTGAAAATACCAGCAAAGTCCTATTTGAATTATTACAGTAAGCGTGAATAAAATGAAAACAGAGGAGTCTTCTAAAACATTGTATACTGTGTAGATTGACAAAATTAAAATACTTGTTCAAGAAACCAATCAAATCTTTATTTTGTTAATGTATACGATTTTCATCGCAAAGGAAAGCTGTACACGCTAGGGCCTCTCGTTTTTCTTGAAATGGTAAATAGTTATTTGTCACCGGGTTTACGTATGTGCAAATTCCTTGACGATCACATTCACACATGCTATGAGATAGTGTTCGAAAAATCCAACCATTTTTAGTCGGTGAGCCTGGATACGCATATAGTTTCACCAGGGCCGTAGCTAGCATGTATAGTTGGGGTGGGTGGGGGTGTAGGCCAAAAATTTCCGAATGACGAAGAAAATTTCCGAATATTTCATGGCATACGAAGCCACGAAGGTGTTTGCTATCCGGAAAATGTAGATGCAATTTACAAACAAAAATACACATAGTTTACGCAGACATATTACAGAAGCATGCAGTGCTGTAGGAAGCATTCTCGTACCCAGAGCCCTTCTTACGCGCGTTCGACCGAGCACGACGAGGGGCTCTGGCCAAATCCATAACCGGATACCATAAAAACATGGTATCCGGTTTAACACTGCGCATGCTCAACGTCAAACGCGGATAAACACTTCGGTTTTCTTGTTTGTTTCGTTTTGAAAGTTTTTCTCTAGGAAAACCCCACAAAAGCGGTAGGTTTCGCTAATTTTATTTATTTAAATCAATTAGTAGGTAAGACGTGATGTTCTCAATGTATGTTGATAAAATTTAGTATATATTTCCCTCTTTTAAGAAACGAAAACGTTGTCAAAGCAGTATAAATGGATACGGATACGAAGACGAGAGATTGTCTCACTATTTTATATTCGATTTTAAGTCGCTGTTGTACAGATTTTTATACTTTTTTTGTGTTTTATTAAAAGTCAACAGTCATACATAAGACATACTATACTCCAAATCCTTTGAAAATTGTAAAAATCGGTTTCTAGGAAGAAAATAGTCACAATTAACTTCATATTCTGGCTGGCTTTATTTTCTCTTCAGATCTAGATGGCACTTCAGCTTTGAACATGTAACACAGATTTGTTTGATTAACATCACTGATTTGGAAATACGACGAGCATCTCCCATAAATATGCTGACTTTTTGCTACGAGAACATCACGTCTCAACCTATTAATTTCAATCAACTAATTGATTTAAATAAATAAAATTAGCGACATCTACTGCTTTTGTGGGCGATTATCAAGAACAATCTTCCTAACTGCTTCGTACTGCTGTCCTTTCAACTTTAATAATGTCTTTTCTCCCAATTTTCTCCAAAACGAAACCAACGCTTCATGGAGCTCTTGATTTTTATTCATATTTTATACGATAAACCATATATTTCGTTGTGGCCAATCAGAAGCCAGTTTGATATGGATTTGGCCAGAGCCCCTCGTCGAACGCGCGTAAGAAGGGCTCTGGGTACGAGAATGCGTAGGAAGCTCTTTTTTATTGGGGGCTAGCCTGCGTAGCAGTCGCTTTATTTTATTGTAGGTTTTGAGGATTTTTGAATAAATGGCGAGTTAGAAAAATGGACGAAGAAAAAAAAGGGCGGAAAAAAACCGGCGAAAAATAAAGGGCGAAGGGAAAATAAAGCGCCTGCAACCGTCCTTAATAAAAATTAATTCCGCCCACTTACTTGAAATTTCCGGCCACATTCCACGGCGAAAACAACCAACCAATCAGACACGAGCAGCAAGTATGAAGTGAAGTGGCGGCGTAATTTATGTAATGAAAACAAACAGACATCGCGCACAACGTGTGAGAGTTTAAGATCTACGGCCGGCTCAATGAATTTTAGCTCAATGATGAGCGCTAAGCAATTTGATTACTGTAATAAATGTTTGAAGCTTTCTCAAATAACCTCAAAAATGGCTAAGCTCGGCTAAAGCGATGCAATGTTTGCTGTAATTTCGACATTAAGTAACACCTCTTGGGTCGGATAACGGGATAAGCTTTCACGTCGCTTGACAGACGTGATAATGCTTAGTTTAACGTTGTGTTGAGAATGGCAAAGTCGTTGAGAATATCTCTGGGACCCCTTTGTTCATCTTTCAAGGTTAGCCTTTTAACAGTTTTTTTTTAAAGAATTCGATACAGCGCTTCGTTCAATAAACATTCTTTTGTCGTCTCATTTGGCATTTGTATTATTCAAAATGCACGGACCGGAAGCGAGAACACCTTGAGCCAGATTTTGACCAATCAGTATTTTCCGTTCAGAATCTGAACGGGGAATTAATTTTTATTAAGGACGGTTGCAGGCGCTTTATTTTTCCTTCGCCTTTTCCTTCGCCTTTTCCTTCGCCCGTTTTTTCTCGCCCTTTTTCTCTTCGCCCATTTTTTCTAACCCGCCATTTATTCAAAAATCCTCAAAACCTACAATAAAATAAAGCGACTGCTACGCAGGCTAATTGGGGGCAGACAGAATTCTGATGGTCAGAGTTTTAGTATGATATTTGTGACGTTACTCTGAGTATGCATCCACAGCGAGCAAGCTGAAAAGTTTGCTTGGCCACGGTGGGAGTCGAACCCGCGACCTTTGGGATACTAGCCCAATGTTCTGCCAACTGAGCTACGTGGTCAAGTCGGTTCGAGTTGTTAATAGAGTTTTAGTATGTCGAAATTTACAATTTGCTTACAATTTAGCAGAACTAAATGGGCGAAGGCGTATTTAATTAACTATATATTGCAGGAAAGAGTATAGGTAATATGATTCTTTGCGGTTTGTCATGGATAATATAGCCGCTTAAAATTAATCAATAGACCTTTCCCCTTATGAGTGAAATTTTGATCTAGACAAGCCTAAACAAAAATTTCGTTACGAAATGTTGTAAAATGCGGATAATATAGCCTTGCGAAGTTTGCCGTTTTCCAGTCATTGTATTACAAATGGGAAATTGATAATCAGTTTGATCATCTGATTATCAATTTCCCGTTTGTAATGCAAAATGACTGAAAAACGGCAAACTTCGCAAGGCAACATTCAACGAAACTTCGGAATATTACCAATTCTGTGATGCACTTTCAAGCTGTGGTGAAATTGTTGTCCAGGCTTGTCTAGATCAAAATTTCACTCAAATGGGGAAATTAAGGTCTATTGTCAGCCGTTCCGCACGTTGTAACCAATAATTTATTGGCGCTGTAATGCCATTGTATGCAATAAAGTATTGGTTACAATGGATTTACAATTAGTCCAAACGCTAATCCTAACTCAAACCCTAACCCTAATCCCTAACCCCTAGCCCCACCGCAGGCCCTAACCCCGGCCAGCTATCCCTCCGGGGAATTGCACTACCGCCTCCCCTCCGTCCACCAAGCAAAGCCAATTACACTTATAACTAAAACTTTTGTGCAGTGGTTGTGGTTTTGTTTTCAGTTACAACCCAATACTTTATTGCATACAATGGCATTACAACGCCAATAAACTATTGGTTACAACGTGCGGAACGGGTGCTATTGTAGAGGTGTGCAAATCCGATCCGAATCCGATCGGTTCGTTCGGATTTCGGAACCAAAATGTAAATTTCGGATCGGATTGATAAAGTTGTTTCCTAGTCGGATCGGACTTCGATATCCGAAATAAAATGAATTAATTATCCATGCATTATCGCAAGAATTAATTATCCATGTATTTATCAAAATATGGTTGCGGTTGTCGCTGCATTATTCGTTTGATACTTCAAGTGGACGTCACTTTGTCAGCTTCTTGACATGTATTTCTTGCTTTTATATTTATTTGGTTAAATATTTCAACTTGAATGAGAAATTTATTTTATTAAAGAATTCTTCGGATCGGATCGGATTGGAATTCTTTTTCAAAACTCGGATCGGATTCGGATTAGACAATTTCGGATCGGATTTTAAACATTAGGCAATTGTCGGATTATAAACGTCCGATCCGATGCACACCTCTAGTCTATTGTCAGTATTTTAAAGGTATATTATTCAATTAAATGATAAAGGTGTGCATGATTTTCGGAAAAAAAGAATGATTATCAGCAAATTATTGTAAGGGCTGCTGCCCCCGATCGACTGCTACGACCCTGAGAAGTAATAAACCGAAAAACATTTACCGATTTCTTTTACGTTATCCATGTAAATGCCGTGATTTCGTAAATCAGTTTATACCAATGGTTTATACTGACAATACCATTTTATAATATTTTCTCTGTTTAAACAACTAAAATTTTGTTATACTATTATTGCCGTAATTTTCCGAATGGCCAACCCGATTTTCCGAATATGTTAATTCTACAAAAGTTGGGGGGGGGGGGGTTAACCACCCCCCAGTACCCCTCGCTATGGCCCTGAGTTTCACCCATGTGGAACTTGAATTCAGTGTCAACTAGATACAAAAGCCACGGAAATAAGCAAATTGGGAAGTCTGTTATTCAACCGACAACAGAAAAACTGAGACTTTATGATGTAAGTGTGGTGCAAGTATTAGCTGGAAGAATGTAACCTGCAGTGTACATTCAAAGATGAGCAGCATTTTAGAGTTAACAATGCAAATCAATAGACCTTGTTGTCAGTTTATTACAATACATGTACCGCGAAACAATGTTGATATATCTTCAGCAGTGGAGAAACCACAAGACATCTTCAAAAAACTATTCGGATGTCTTTGAGAGATTAATTAGGTTGTAGAGAATACCGGTTTCAGGTGGACCCGAACATTATTTCCTGTAAAATACACTGCGAGACGAGTAGCTGTTTCACTAAAACCTGAGTTGAAGAAACACATCCAAGTGCTCGGCAAAAAAGTCACCTAACAGACCGATTGGATCAGCAGCCAAGTGGCAACAAATGAGCGTGTGTACATCCGAGAGACTTGAATAAAAACGCTCTCATTACTCAATGCCGACGATAGAAGAAGCATTACCAAAGCTGTCAAAAGCCAAAGTATTTGAAGACGCTGTCGATTGTGTCAAGCAACTGGTTACGGAGTACCCCGTCTTACGCTATTACGATGTGAGGGCTGTCTGCCAAAATTCAGCGTGACAGTACAGCGAGACATGCAGACTTGGAAACAACTGCTAAAACCGAAAGCCTATTTATGAGGTATTTATGTCGAGAACGTTGTCAGCAACAGAAAGATGGTATACACAGATAGAAAAGGAACGTCTGGCAATTGTCTTTGCTTGTGAGAGGTTCAATCAGTACACATTTTAATTCTGGTAGGGAGTTAATCGCTGTGCAGAGTGACCATAAACCTCCCATGAGATTACAATTATGTGTTCATACAAAGGTGATCGAGTAATTGTAGCAACGGCACTTCACAAAGAGATCACAAAGCGCGTGCATGCCAGTTACCAAGGAAACCAAGTGTGTTTTAGACGTGCCAACAATTCTTGCCCGATATGACCCAACAGACATGAAAGACTTTGGAAGACGTGAATAGTTGCAGAATATGTATCACTGCCAAGCCGAAAGAGCTGCTGAAGACACCTGCAGAGTTACCTTTGATGTTGACAACTATCTAATGCCAGTAGATAGTCTGACAATGCTTCAAGCGTTCGTAAACAAGTACAAATAACAAGCAGAACATTGCGCAGTCCTTCAAAGATACAGATTTTCTGTTTTTGTATAATCATGTACAGAGCGATATGCCTAGAACTTGTATAACAATATAGTCACTCAGAAACTTTTTTATGCAGCAGACTCTGACCGGGGGCCCAGCATTCTGACTAAGGGCCCCCGGTTTTTGCCGGGTGGCGCCTAAGGAGTTACGTCACTGTTATGTATACAACTATATATATTTAATTGGTAATAAGGTTTAAATTAACTCATTAAATATTTACGTTCCCTTTAGGCTAAATCTTTTTTGTGACCAACAATATTCCAACAATGTTCAACAATTAATCGCACTTAAGTTAATAAAGACGAAAATATTCTAAACTTTAAATAAAGTTACCAATATCATCATTTGGAATTAGTTAAGTAGAGTGCTGCACAAGTAACTTAATTAAGTGCCAATTTAGTAAATTGGAGATGATAAAGCTATTTTCAGATAATAAAGCTATGAAATGTCAAACATTAAGGAATACCATATAGTAATATTTGTGAACAATGTCAGTCTATACATGTCACTCCATTGACATTTGGATGATCAAAATAACCAACTATATAGAATCACTTAAAGTGGCGACACCAATATTCTGTCTTTTCCAAATAATGGAAATTAGGTTAAATTTGGTTAAAAGTATCTTAATCTATTTTACTTTATTAAGGAGATTAAAAGGAAATGACCACCTATCTCCTCTCAAACTCCTCAGCGGCTCATTGCATAAAAGTACGGAAAGTCATGGACTAAGTCACGGAAAATACATAGAAACCTCTGCGGAGGAGAGAGAACTGATGAGTTGTGTTTTCCAACATCAATAAAATATGCCCTCACTTTGCTCTTTAGCCGTTTAGGGACAAAAAGAATGGAAGAACAGCACATTTATATAGCATCTTCCATCGCTACCAGGCCTAGGTTTCAGCGACATTTTTATTATCTTTTACTTGAAACGAAACCTTAGTTAATGATAGGTTTCACAAATCATCAGCTCAGATATAGGTTAGCATTCTCTTTAAAAATTCCTTCTTGAAATTATACTTTAAGCCTATAATTTGGACAAATCTTCCCACCTTTAGTGATTCTACAAGGAAAATGGTTGGTTATAGTTAAATACAGTATAAATACCTGAAACGTCTGCTAAACCCAACGTAGTAATACTACACAATTGAGCTGGGGACATTTTCTGGGTCGGTCACCCTGTACAAGTAGCATAAAATATGTACCATTCTAATAATATCTTAATGCTCAGCTCTAGAAGACTAATCAAGTGCATGGATAGGAAAATCGGTGCTGTTATGAGTATTATCAGATTGTTGATGAGTATATTGATCGCTTTTAACTGCTATTTTCACACTTCTAATTCTTGCCAGGCGTTTTTAATCAACAGAATTTTGAAATTTGTGGAAGCAAAAACGGATCCAGTTGAGAAAGGAATCATATTGGTAGGTATCTTACATTTTGGTTTATATAGCCAGTATATATATATATATATATATATATATATATATATATATATATATATATATATATATATATATATATATATATATATATATATATATACGTGCTAAAACTGTCTTATAATTTCGTATAACGGAACTGTCTCTAAACATTTTAACATTTCAGTAAATCAGACCATAGGTTTTCAAGCAAGTTCATAATCATTTGATTAAATTACCATGGCCAGAAATCACGGACATGATTTATTCTACTTCTTTCGTAATTTGCATATTACGTTGAAATATCATGGCTTCAATCATGAACAATGAATTATATAACGCGACGTTGTTATAAGTATGACCTTTACAACTTGCTGAATCGCTGGCTGCAAAACAAAGTCAGTCAAGTATTTAGACGTGTAATGTGGGCCTAATTTCAGTTACAATACCTATATATATATTCTGCAATTATTCGCTAAGCCTATGGTTTGATTTACTGACACACTGGAATGCCATAATTATTTAGTTTCCACCTGCTTTAATTCATGCATTTGGCTTGTTTTATCTACATCACATGGTGTCAGAAGAAACTGTACTCTGCCATTTAAGGGTGGGGGTTAGGTGCCTCGGTTAGGGGTTAGGGGGGGGGGGAGGGTTAGGTTATCAATGGGTCTGTATGATGATACACATCATACATAAAAGTGCACATGTATGATGACATACATCATAGATTGAAGTATGACCGTATGATGATATATACTGATAAAAATGAAAAGACCATGCATGCTGTTTGGGAAAAGCAATAGTTACTGCTCAGAGCAGTAACTATTGCAGAGTAGTAACTATTGCCTCAGAGTGACTGCCAAGCATGGGCGTACCGGAAGGAAAAAAATAGGGGGGCGGAAAGAAAATTGCCCGACTTTCGTGATTCTGCCCGACTAGTACCAAAAAATTTTTTCCGGAAAAATTATTTTGGCGACCTCCCCCCCCGTCGCCAAAAAAATTTCGGTCAGTGTACCATTTTAGGGGTCAAAAAAATTTTCCGGACAACCAATATTTTTCGAAAATCACACAAATTCTCGAAAATCACAAAATTTTCAAAAAAATTGACTTAATTTTAGACTAAATTTACAGAATTTGTCCCAGTTTTTTTTATTGCAAACCAAAATTGCCCGACTGTTGATCGAATATTGCCCGACTGCCCAAAAAACTGGGGGGGGGGCTACCGCCCAAATCCACCCGGTACGCCTATGCTGCCAAGCCACCGAGGGAGCCAATCAGAATGCTCAAAGGCCATTTTTCAATACTGAAATTATGCTAAAAAGTCATAATCGCCAATGGGATCGCTTATATATAGGTGGTTGGTTTGATGATAAGTGAAATAGCTAGAAGTTGGATTCAATCATTGAGCTTCTTAGTAAACATCAGGACTGGCACAAGAGCAAGGTCAATGGTGTGGACAATGGTCTATAACAAAATGTCAAGATTGAAAAATGCTGGAGACAAATCTATTGGAGAGGTATGATGTCGAGCTTTCTGATATATGATTGGAGAGCACTGTGGTTCATAATGGTGAAATTTGCTAACCGACTTACATACACTAAAGATGGATCATGCGTGGATGAATCTTGTCAAAGAAAAGATAGATCGCCTTTATTCGTTTCCGTATAAACCCAAATACACTGATCGATATCATTTGTTAATTAAAACGAACAGTCTGCGTAGTTGATGATCTGTCTGGTATAAATTGCGTGTCATTGCGCTTTTTTACAACGTTTTGCTTTCATGCATCACCCGATAAAGTTTATCTGTACCATAACCAGATAAATTTCCTGAATATATCTTTGTACCGGCACTCCTTCTTTTTATTGAAAACTTATCTTGAAAATATTCTCCTATCTAGCTTGTAAATATTTGTGCCAGCGATGCCCAACGTGTTTTCGAAGCTTTTTCATTTGGTCCTTTTGTACTTGGTAAGTATAGCTATAAGCATGTTGCTCATTACAAATATATCCGGAATTCCTGTTTTTTCTGGACTTGTTTAAATTCTTACGTGAAATACGCGAGGTGAAGTAATTTTGTAAATGGTCCATTCTCCCACCTCTGCCCCCCCTCCCCTCCCCATGTATTGTTTCAAGTTCTTGTATGAGAAAATAACTCGCATTCCTTGTTCTTCTTTGGTGTAGGTGGACCTATCGCACTTATTATTGTTATAGCTTACACAACATACATAATAGGACCTTCAGCTTTGCTTGGATGCTTTATATTTTTAATAATGTTTCCAATTCAGGTTTGTAATGTTATTTTCTCCCATTTCTTTGTTTCACGTTTGCCGGCATATCATCTGTGGATGACACTTTTTACGAAGAATTAAATGCAAAATCCAGGAAGCCGCGACTAGAAACCTGAAGCTAATGTGAATTCGAATCCTACTCGAGACATCGAATTTTCGTTGTTCCCTGCAGTGCAACAATAAATATGAAACTGTTTCTCTATTTCTATGAATTAGGGTGTCGTTGGAAGGATTTCGGGTAAATTTAGAGCAAAGGCTGTTCGTGTAACTGATCAAAGAGTAAAGTTGATGAATGAAGTGTTGAGTTGTATAAAGTTAATCAAAATGTACGCCTGGGAGAAGTCATTTGCTAAAGTGATTGGAGGTGAAGTATTTAGCTTATATTAATGAGAATGACCATATTTAATGTTGTAGTCTAGGCATGGCTCATACCCTCAGGTCATCCGATATGAGAGTGACAACCGGGTGCATATGTTTAGCTAATATATAGCAAACTGGGGAATGCGGGGCGTGCTCTGTTTAGAGAGGAATGTAAGCCGAATTCATTTTTTTCTGTAACAATTGGAAAATTTCGGTTTTCTAATTTCTGCCGAACACGTCTTTGTTTGTTGTGATCATAAGGTGAAAAGTTCGGTGGTTAGGCCCGGACTGCACGGACATGCTCACGATCTATATCCAAGTAGCTCGAATCCCAGGACCATTCGCTGACCATGTCAGCTCCTGAGTGATTCACATGAGTAAGAAAGACGACATATTTTAGTCGATTTTTTTTCAGCCTAGACCTAGGCCTTCTATTTATATTTTAGCGCTTTTTCATGTGAGAAGCCTGGAGTCTAGGCAATTTGTGGGCGAGGGACATCACATTCTCGTCCCTAGAGCCATTTTCACTCGGTCACACTCGGTCACACTCGTTGAAAATTATGCTCTGGGTTAGACGACTAAAGAGAGAAATCTGACTGGCTTCTCAGAGAACTGCTATTTCGCAGAAGTTGAGCAACTTTCACTAGGCAAATTTATTCTATCAACATATGTCAACACAAATATTTCGTTTCTTCGTAATACTTCACTGTGAAAATTGTTACGGGTGTTTAAGCGTCCCAATTTAAGAGCATGCGCTTTAGAAACTACTGCAAGTTTTCTTGCACTTCCAGTTCCGTGTGTCCCAGGGCCTAGGGAGGACGCGAGCGGCCGAGAGGCCCTGTGGACGAGGATAGGGACGTCATTGAAGTCGATTAACCTGCAAATCAAGTGCACGTACTGCCTGGCGAGTAAAAGCCCTGGCGAGTAAAAGCCCTGGCGAGTGAGTAAAAGCCCTGGCGACAGGGACGTCGCGAAGCCATCAACATTGGGGGGTCGTCATGGTTTGACCAACATTTCCTAGGATTTTGACCAAGTCGTGCAAATTTTCCCGGAAATGTTGTCGATGGGGGGAGGCCAAAAAAATTTTCCGGACTAACATAAGCATACTAGCATAGTCAAAAAACATTTTCCGGACTAACATAAGCATATCCAAAATATTTCGACCAAAATAAGCAAAGCTTCCAATTTTTTCACCGCAAACATAACAAAAGCTTTAAGATTGTTAAAATTGCGAACCATTTCATAACTTTGAGCAACTTCGGTCATCTTTTATCCCGAGTTTTACCTTCAAATTTACGCAAATATCAGTTCCATTTTGACCAACTTTGGGCAAATATCAGTTCTATTTTGACCAACTTTGACCAACGTTACCCCCCCCCCCCCCCCCCCCACGCCCTCCCTCCTATAGCGACGTCCCTGCCTGGCGAGTAAAAGCTCTGGCGAGTAAAAGCCTTGGCGCCGGAGTAAAAGCCCTGGCGATTAAAGGCCCTACCGGCCTACGTCTATGCCTAGATATATCGAGTAAGATTAGCATCCAGCAGCTTTGGTAGCTGCCAACCGTATAATTAATGTGGACTGTTTTCTATGCCAAAACAGTTATATTTTTCTGGTTATATTTGCACGACAGATGTGAATTATATACATAAAAACAGTCCAGAACTGCTACAAGGTGGATTTTACTTTGTCTGGAGCTGTTAAACATGATTTGCGTACTTTTTTTCAGAAATCCGTGAAAAAGAAAAGACTGTTCTTGCTCATTCAGCTGTTTTGCAAAGTTTAAATATTTCTATGACTAGCGTTGTGTCAACCTTCGCAACTGTAATCACTTTTATTGTTCATATTTATACTGATAACAATCTTTTAGCCTCACAGGTTGGTATTAAGTACTTATAGATACTTAAACACTGAGAAAGAATATAATTATGTGTTTTACATTAGTTGCATGATTGTGATCGCAGGCTGCAGGCAATTATTTTTGAACCAAAGAAACATACTTTATATAACGCGCTTGTTGTGTTTGTCGCGAAGAAAGTCTCCACGTAGAGCTTTTGTCTTTGGATGATTTTTTGTTAGGACATGAAAATAAAATGTCCTCTTCTGATATTCTTGTGGATCTTGTCCTTAGTATCTTTTGTTAAAGTGTCAATGATGCGAAACATTTTAGAGCTTTTATATAGCTACTGTATAGTTTTTGCAGATCCCCCCTCACCCCCCTTTTGTCACTTTCAGTTGTCATACCCATTAGCGTACGGAACAGATTTGGGACTGACAAAAATTTCCCGATCTTGATCCAAATTGCCCGACCTATTACAAAACATTTTTAAGTATAGAATCTGCCCGATCTTTTAGTAGAGTCTAACATAAGCCCTCTCCTAGGCCTATATGGTCATACATACATAATGACTGGCCAGACAAAAATGAATATATTTATACTGTTCCAATCAATACATTCTGATGAGGGATATTATTTTATTTAAAAAATTGTTCAAAACACATCCATTTTCAGTTTTTAAAAATGATATGTTTCATTTTCCATCCTTACCGTTGTGTTTCAACTTTTCCCTTATATATATAGGCTTTTACAGTGATTAGCGTTTTTAATACCATGATCTTCGCCTTCGCAATCCTACCATTTGCTATTAAAGCTATTGCAGAAGCCAGGGTTTCGATGAAGAGGCTTAAGGTATAATAAAGTTTAATTGTTTGAAGTTCACGGTTTTTTAAAACGATGTTACCATACTCTTACTGAGTTTCAGACAAAAACCGCATTATAGCAACATTTTCCGGCTTAGTCACTGTTTAATGTTCCCACTTGCAAAGAAAGAGGACAAGGAGAATAACTTTTAATTGCTTTCACGCAACAGTTTTCCTTCTGTCTGTTAGAACTTCACGAACTGCAATCCAAAGCTAGGCCTACTATATAATTTTACTTTCTTATTTTTATCTTAGAGTTTATTGATAATGGAAGAACATGAACCATGGGCAACAAAACCTGAAGATGAAAATGTGGTCGTAGAAATAAAGTCGGCTACCTTTGGATGGAATGAGGTAGGTATATTTTATCATTTAATTTCCTGTACACAAAGCTACACCGCGTGTTATATGCTATCAGCAAATTCATAGGCAAAATATATACTCATGCCCCATGGATTAATATTAAATTCTTGATGGCTGTAATAGTGAACGACGTCTGACATCATTTCAGGTGAAGCTAAAAGAACAGAAAAAAATCACACCAGGTGAAGAGAAAAACGGAAAACAAACAAAAGACAGTGTCAGTAAGGGAAAAGGTATTGAGTTTTGTAAGAAGAGATCGTGCCAAAATTAGTTTATGGGGTATATAAAAAGCAGGATTTATAGTGGAAAAAACATTTCGTAAAAAATTCTTCTTTGGAACAAAATAATACATCTCCAATCTATTAACCTTTGTGGGGGAACGTCAAAACAACTGCATGTATGGGGTATACATACATAATTTAAAAAATAGTTAGTGCCAGCATGCAGTTGCAGGCCAAGTAGAAATTCTGTAAACAACAAATGCTTGCTGTGTGTTGTGTTGTGTTGTGTTGTGTTGTGTTGTGTTGTGTTGTGTTGTGTTGTGTTGTGTTGTGCTTAAGCTTATTTGCATGTATTTTGTTTATCAAAGTACTGTCAGTTCAATATCTTCGAAAGTATCGGCATTGGACCTGATTTTCGTTTTAAAAGCACAAATTAAAACCATGCCCATTAGTACATTTTGTATGATCCCTATATAGTATTTTTTTATAATGACGAGTATTTTTCAAATTTTTGTGTTAAAGATCGATCATCTGCAACCAATGGAAGTAGATCAGGAGGAGGGAGGGGTGGACCTCCAGGTAGAGGTGGTCCTGCTCCTGAGGAGTTTAAAACACAGCTTGTAAAGACCTTGTTTGACGTTAATGTCACTTTTAATAAGGTAAAAATAAATTAGTATTTTAATTTTATAAAAATCTCAGGTAATTCAGCCAATGTGCGGACTGTAAGCAAGATTACATAATTACAATCTTATTGTCGTGGTTGAGAATATATTACAGAATATAGCATTAAATATTAAATATTAAAAACGGCGACCGGGATCCCGGGATAGGGATCAACCTTAATAATCAAAATTTAAGAGTAATAACCATAACCCCTTCATTCGTCTTCCAAAGGACCAAAACAACCAGGGAGGGAGGGAGGGAGGAGGGAGGGAGGGAAGGAGGGAGGGAGGGAAGGGGGGAAGAGGAGGATATCTCAATGCAATGAACAGAGCGCGTATTATTCAATAATCCTTAAAACCATTGTTTAGGGTAAACTTATTGGGATATGTGGCGGCGTTGGGAGCGGTAAAAGTTCTTTGATCAATGCAATCCTTGCCCAGGTGAGTAGGGCGCCGTTATTTGGAAAATTGCTGCCACATTTTGGAGATAAAACCTACACGTGCAATACCATGAACACCAGTAGGTGCTGATAAAGCCCATTTTTGATGTGGAGGAGGGAAGAAATGAGATATAGAAGGTGGAGTGAGGAGAAGGAATGCGCACGCGCCACTGATCTGTATAAACACTGGATAACACCGTTGTTGAAAAGTGAAGACGGGCGTAATTCTGTGCCACCCAAATCCCAGTTTATTGTAGATTTGTATTATAGAATCATAGTTTCGCCTTCTATACATTGCTGATTGGGGCAGTATCTTGACACAGAAAATGTTTTGATTTCCAAGCGTTGAAAAAGGGTTTGCAAGTTCATTCGAAGAGTTACTGTTTTGTTCTTGATATTCAACGTTATTTTAAACAGACAAAGGGTATCTTCATTCAGAATACACTCAGCGGCACAGTCAGGTTGTTCTGTCTTTTGACAGTTATTTTGAATATATAAATATATAATGTGTTTAATTTAATAAAATGCTATCACCTATCCGCGTAATAGCTTGTAAGTAAAATTAGAATTCGCTATAAAATTAAAATCAGTATACTATATATTAACTCCGATAAGTAATATAACGTTTCCTTATTTTAGATGAATCTCGTTGAAGGGAGTGTCTCTGTCAATGGCTCCATGGCTTATGTTGCTCAACAGGTACGCGAATAGATCGAAAGAGATTTTTCAGCCGTGACTACGATCACACGAAATCGGACGAATTCGATTCCATTTCTTCACACGGAAATTCTTGCGGTTAATTGTGCTCGAATTCATCCGGTTTCATGCGCTCCATGTAAACACGCAGGACAAAATCGTACGGTTCTGAATTCGTCCGATAATTAGTGAACGTAGTCTTATGTCGTTAAAACAGAGTGCTTGCATGAAACGTGTACGATAATCGACATACTGTACGTACTGTACTGTTGTATAAAACGTACTGGGGGTACAATTTCGCTTTAAATTTATGTTATTATCAAGGCATGGCTAATGAATGCTTCTGTCAAGGAAAATATCGTATTTGGTCAAGTGTTCAAACCTGTACGGTAGGTGTATATTCCTTTGCATTCCTTTTCATTTTCATAATCTTAAAAAATAGGTCATGTGTACGGTCAGGATCGTCAAGAGGAGTAGAAGGGGGGGGGGCATCTTCTCCGGGGGCCCAACCCAAATGTGGCCCTCAAAACGAAGAAGGTCCCGACATCGTACTCAGGGCTTCGTAGTCCACGTATACGTTGTCCGCTTCTCCCATTTTACAACTATGACGTCCCCCTTGAAAAGTTTGGCCCCTGGCCCAGCGCTTATTCTCTCATTATTGAATAACAGCCAGTAATTGATTGTCATATATAGGTATGAAAAAGTAATTTCAGCATGCAGTTTGAAGCAAGATCTGGACATATTCCCACACGGAGATCAAACAGAGGTCAGTCTTATGATACTAGCTGGTAAAAGAGTTGAGTGAATTGCATGTATACTACCTATATACTGTATATACTGTATGACGGAAACCGTTGTTGATACTTGATGGATCCTGACATTTTCATCTTCAAGAGTGTTAGGGCCTTGTATCAAAACGTCGCGGAGCCCTGGGCTAATACGGGAGCTTATATTCTTGAAGGACACCAACGTCATTTTAATAAAACGTGATTGATTGATTGATTGATTGATTGAATGACATTCACTATATATCACCAAAAGAATGAAGTTTGGGGAGTTTCAAAAGTCGTCCAGGCTCTGTTGACAACGGCAAAATACTGATTGCCATGCCTCTTATACAATGTTACCATTAAAGTTTATTGAAATTGTTCTTCCTACTGAAACTGTATTTAATTCATAGGATAGTAAATATATACAGGAATGTTTTTCTATGCAATTATATATTTTTGCCATTGACGCGTCTTCTATACGCAGTAAACTCCTCTGTACCCACATTTAGGTCGGTGAACGAGGAATAAACCTCAGTGGTGGACAAAAACAAAGAATTAGTTTGGCAAGAGCAGTGTATGCTGACAAGGTAGCCATACCACTATACTGTTTTTGTTCTGAAACTTATACATCTAGAGTTGGTTATTATAATAGCTGAATTAGCCCTAATCCTTGGTTAAAATTTAACCTTTTTTCGTGTATGTATTTCTGCACATCTTTTTGTTTCAAAACTTCGGACTGAGAAGAAAATTCCTACTGATCCAGACAAGATATCTAAAGAAATATTTCAGAATTTATAAACATGCTGTTGGGAAGTTTTCTTTGAATTTTGCTTATCTGCTTTCAAACAATCGGCCCCTGAGTTAAAACTGCTTCTGCTGTTTCTAGGATATCTATCTGCTTGATGATCCACTGAGTGCCGTGGACAGCCATGTTGGACAGCATATTTTCGATAATTGTATCAAAGGCACATTAGCTGACAAAACTATTATTTTTGTCACCCATCAATTACAGGTATGGTTATCAGTTATATAGATGTCTTGTTGTCAGAGGCCGCGGAAGCATTTCGAAAGTGGAGGGGAATTGGCCAAAAGGGGCACTTTTGTATATGACCAAAATCAAACGATTTTATATCGTTCACGAGCCGAACGAAAATGTTTGAAAATATGGAATCTCTATAACGTCGGAAATGGCCTTTACAGAGTCTTTACTACTGCAAAAAGGGCACTTTCTTTCCAGCAAAAAAGGGCGTTTATTCAAGAAATACTTTTTTCGTTCTTTAAATGGGGCACTTCCTCGGAAAAATTTTAAAAAAGTGAAAAAAGTGTCCCCTCCGGTTCCGCGGCACCTGCTTTAGATCGTAATTATTAACGAGTACATACATAATCTCTACTGTCTATACCCAACATCGCATTTGTCCCGTTCCATCCCTCAGCCAATACTATTAAATACAACTAATACATATTCTGAAACGAATATTGTTTGTCCACATGTCGCATGTCACACTCCGCAACAGCTAACGATGTTGCAAATATAATAAATATCGTGACTTCGAAGAGATGTACAGTTTCAGTATTTAATAGTCGGACGTATATACAAATGTATATAACTGCTTTAAGGCCGATTTACAGTACACAACTTTGCCTAAAACTGTCGCGTGCAACCTGTTTATAACTTGAGTCGTACTGTGTAAATCAACATAGCCTACAACTCACCTGCGACAACGTAGACGAGTTGTGCGCTTGATTTCATAGGCGTACGGGCAACAAAAGTTTAGGGGGCGGTCGCTTTTTGCACAACGTCTTGTGATCCCCACCCCCGGCGCCAAAATTATTTTTGCCCGACAGTGAGCAAAAAATTGCCCGACTTAAGAAGAACGAAGAACTGGGGAGGTTCGCCTATGCTTGATTACAGTACAACTCAAGTAGTAAGCAGGTTGCATGCGACAGTGTTCGGCAAAAGTTGTGTAGTGTAAATCGACCTTTAGATGTATGTTTAATTTCGCTTTGCAATATATGAAACATCAGTGAACAATTTAAACTGTTTTATAATATAGTATCTGAGCCATTGCGACACAGTCATTCTTTTGAAAGCTGGACGTGTTGCTGAAATGGGTAAATATGAAACACTTATGCAAGATGAAAAGGTATATAGCGTTCAAAATTAAACTATTTAACGGAACCACCTATGCTCAAGTGTCTCTGTAGACGAGAAAGATGGCCACGCGTAGTAACATCAAATTTAATAAAAAAGGGGCCCAATTAATGAATGGTTGACTGTGTAGGGATTTCATTTCATATACAGTTGAATCAGAATGAATAATAATCAAGAAAACCTTAGTTTGTATAGGAAAACTTAGAGTTTTAGTAAATGAACTGATTCTGTATATCGATATTGGTTGCAATACTAATTTGAAACATAGACCTTTATATGCATAATGACGTCACAAGGCTTGATGCCCGCTAGGAATGGTGATCTTAGTAGCTTCGCCCGGGAAAATTTCGATAGTGGCCATTTTGAATTATTTAATTTTCCTGGGCGATGACTACTAAGACCACCATTCCTCGCGGGCATCAAGCCTTGGAGCCTTTAGTAACAAGCTCTTGCAAGCAAAGCGAAAGTTTAGATACAGCACACCACTTTACTACACAGTGAAAGTCCGCGTCTTAGCAATCTGTTGTTGTGATGTTGGTGTAATTATTTTAGGCGCGCTCAACTACACGTAAGTTGCAAATGAAATAAGTCAATTCATATAACAACTTTTTCCGTTAGGATTTTTCAGTTTTGATAAACAATTATCATCAGAGGTTGGAGGCAGAAGAGAACGAGGATGAAGATGAAGAAGAAAACACCAGTAAACTTCTTGAAGAAATTGTAAGAAAGAGAACTCTTTCTACTCAAAGTATTGGAGACAATCAGCCAAATGCGACTGAAGAAAAGAAAGAAATGAACGACGAGAGTAAAATGAATGGAGTGGAGAAGGGAAAAGGTAGGACTGAGGATTAAAAATGAGTTTCCACAATATAATATTAATATGGCATAGGATGTTGTAATATCACTTGAACAGGAGTCAATGAATCAATTTGCCTAATTACGCCAAAGTCGCCAATTATAGGCCTATAACAATTCGTAGAATTATGACAACTTTTTCAAGACCGTTCCACTGATTCACATGCAATTGCACTCGACATCATACGAGACTTCAAATTAATTATATCTTGTATATTATATATTCCTGTTGATAAATATTAATTCATTTGTGAGGTAGAAAGTACTCTAAAAATGGAGTTAAAATGTTGGAGTAAAAAATACTCCCAAAACAGAGTCAACTGGTACCTTTTTTTTACTAGTATCTACTCCTTGAAATTAACAGTGTGAACACACAAATTTTTCTTTATTTTAGATAATCTTATGAAAGCCGAAGATCGAAAAAAAGGAGGTGTATCATTTTCGACATATATACGTTATTGTAAAGCAGCTGGAGGTTAGTTTCTCAGTCGTTGAGCATGCATGATATTTTATAATATTCTCGCTCAAAAATATACATCAGTTTTTGATAAATAAGTACTTTATTCATTCACGCACTGTGCCCAATTAATGGGCAGAAATTCGCTCCAAAACACTCTATATATACATGCAACCGCACGGCTGCATGTATGCCAATGTCTCAGTTATATATATTCCATATATTTCGAAACTGCACGCTTGTAAATTAAGCTAGACATGCATGGAATGGTGCTAATGTCCTTATCCACAACCTTGATTGTTGCTCTAGGTTTTTGCGTTGCTGCCAGTGTGGTATTGATCCTGCTCACCATAACGTTGTTGAGAATTTTTACTGACTTTTGGCTTGGGCGTTGGATTAATGATGGAAATGGCAACAGCGTAAGACGCAACTCTTGTTTTAGACCTGATTCACTGTACAATGTGACAGTGCCATATATATACACATAATAGTTGGAATATTTCCAAATAGTAAAAACGAAAAAGTCTGCATTGGTGATGTGTGTCAACGACGATATTTCGTAGAGCGTATCGCAGCTGAGTTAGGCTGTATGGCAATAATGTACTGTATATTGCCTTGAAATTTGACGCTGCATGATGAAGAGCATTTGATCGAATCACTGCATTTAATTTATTTTAGTTTTTAACTTACCCTGAAAATTGAGTTGTTAACAAAGCAATAAGCCCTGCGCGTGTGGTCAGTTTGTTTACTAAAATTAATTAACATCTATAGGCTATATAGCCTTAATTCTTAATTTGAATACATTTTTAAAATTTTAGACTGAAAGTGATTTGTCTCCTGGTGAATTAAATGACAACCCTGATCTTGATTTCTATGCAGCTATTTTTGGATCATCACTGGCACTTCTTATGTTTCTTCTTGTCGTAAAATGTTTCATCTATGTGAATACCGTTCTGCGTGCTTCGTCTAACCTTCATAATCAGGTATTCCGGGCTGTCACGAAAAGTCCCATGGAATTCTTTGACACGACGCCTATTGGACAGATCTTGAACAGATTCTCAAAAGACATTGATGAGATGGACACAAGATTACCTTTCTTGGTCGAAGCTTTGGTTCTGAACTTGTCTTTACTACTAGTGACCATAATCCTCATTGCTGTGCTATTTTACTGGTTCATTATTGCGCTTGTTTTCTTCATTGCTCTATTCATTTTCCTAAATATTGTTTTTCGTCGTTCTGTTCGTGAGTTAAAACGTCTCGATAACATATCAAGGTCTCCTATTTTCTCTCATATTTCTGCCTCAGTACAAGGACTTTCAACTCTGCATGCCTACGGGAAAACTGAGGAATTTGTGGAAAAATTTGAAAAATTACTGGATGGAAATACTTTGCCATTTTTCATGTTTGCTTGTTCTCATCGTTGGTTGGCTGTGCGGCTAGATATAATCACTATTGGTATTACAACAGTCACGGCACTGCTTGTGGTTCTACTTCGAGATAATGTTCCTGCTGCCATGGGTGGACTGGCCATTACTTATGCTATACGAGTAAGTAGCTAGTTTATAGCATCCCGCATTTCCAGTAGCCTCCTCCGCAGGTATATCACCCGAGGAATTGGGTGGTCGGAGAGGCCTGCGGAGGAAGCTACATTTCCAGTATCTTATACGATCTTGTTAAGGAATTTCAAAACAGAACAGAAATTTCTCTATAGTATTAATAATACTATATCATGCAATAGTTGAATTTCAATAATTAAAATTAAATGCTAAACATGCAGGAGCATGGTCATCTGTTATGATTCATGTATTTGCCGCCAAAGATCAATACATATAAAATATGTTTACAGTAGTTATAAAATAATGATTACTCGGCCTTTTTTTACAGTTGACCTGCATTGTAACCAACTTGCAGTGTATACTGTATGAAACCTATACAACGATACTGTATCTCCTGGGATTTTCCAAGATCATATCAGTTTCCGATTATCAGTTTCAAGAATTTCCTGGAAATATTTGTTTCAGTATTATGTTGTTGCTTATTGCACTATTTACTATTTGATCAAATCTTACTAATATCGTTCGCATTTTGTTGTCAGATGTCAGGTACACTGCAATTCACAGTTCGTCTTACAGCTGAGACTGAAGCAATATTTACCAGTGTGGAACGTCTTCTTCATTACATCGATAATTTGAAGCAAGAAGCTCCCAGCTCAATTCCTGACAAGAAACCTGCCGATGTCTGGCCTGCCAAAGGAAGTTTGTCTATGGTTGGTCTGAAGGTAACTTTTATTACGTTCACCAATTTATATAAATATATCGTTCCTAGCCTACAAGCGTTGAAATTAATTTGTAGACGATTGAAAAATTTCCGAAATCCCCCCGCTCCCTATACAATGTTGACTTGTCATTCAGTAATCAATGTTTTGACCGACATTGTGCTATAGGAGGAGTGAGAGGGGGGGGGGGAGACATGCAGTATTTCTAAATATCATGGACCAACTATAAAATAATAATAATATGGCTTTACAAAATAGTAAGACATGATACGTTTTATGAAAAGTCGATGGATATTATCAAGCATGCCCATAGCCCCGATCTTAATCCCCACTGGCAAATCACAACATAATCCAAACGGTATCTCAATGGCGCTCACTTACGTGGTATAAACTACAAAAACGGTCCACTGCTCAGCTATACGCTCTGTCACTGCTCAGGATGTTTTCATTTCGACGCTGTAACTACTAAAAATCGTCTTGAGCTGAGACAAAATCAACATCTAAAATTATCAGCCACCGTGACTACATAAAAATATATAATATAAATTGCCAATTCTATTTCAGAACCATCCTCAGAGATAGGAAAACTAGTTTCATATTAATCTGGCACTGCAATCGAGCAACGAAAAATTCGTTGGCTCGAGCGGGATTTGAACTCGCATCTTCGGGTATCTAGACCGCCGCTCTACCTATTGAGCTATCGACGGTCTAGATACCCGAAGATGCTACCTATCGGCGGTCTAGATACCCGAAGATGCGAGTTCAAATCCCGCTCGAGACAACGAATTTTTCGTTGCTCGATTGCAGTTGTCAGATTAATATGAAAATAAATTGCCAAATTTACGAAAATCTTATAAAACTTGGAAGATAAGATCAGGCTTTCTGTTAGCCGTCTCTGTGATTTATATAATTTGTTAATATTCCAATCAAGAAATTAAAATCGATCGAGTGTCCTTTACAAGGGTTGCATGTACGTTGTGAAGTTCATTTCACAATACGCGACGTTGTCCTGCGTATTACGGTTTCATTACCATAATTATAAACATTACTGAGATAATCCTCTCTTTTGTTTTACCAGATGCGATACAGAGAAGGTTTACCATTAGTCTTAAAAGGCATCACTTGTAATATCAAAGCCGAGGAGAAAATAGGCATTGTAGGTCGAACTGGTTCAGGAAAATCTTCTATTGGAGTATCTCTTTTTCGACTTGTGGAACCTGCAGATGGGACAATATGTATAGATGGAGTTAATATATTGGACATTGGTAAGAATGATCAACAGTCAAGTTATACCAGGTTGTAATTATTTAAAATATATTATTGCCATAAAAGAAGATTTTCCCATGCACGAGCTTTTCATTAGGATGGTATCCATACCTGTACTAAAGTACTTCTGTTGCTTTGAAAGCAATGACGCTTTGATATGGTGGATATTTTGGCTCTATAAACTACATAACTGCAACCTAATATTTTATTTTTCTTCCACTTAAACTAATATTTTTTTGTTCTTGTCTACTTTCCAGGACTCGATGATCTTCGATCAAAATTATCGATTATTCCACAAGATCCTATCTTGTTCATTGGAACTGTAAGGTAATTCAATGTGAAGAACCGTGAACACTTTGGGAATAAGAGGCTAGAATTAATTTTCAATTTTGGTAAACATGCATGATGGTTAACCGATGCATAGAGCTAAGACTGGACATGCAAACATTAATTTAATTCAATTATTGGCATATTGTCTCAATAAGATTATGGCTATATTGGTTCTCAAATAATGTTTTTAATATCGATTAAACCAACTTTCGTTCCATTAAGAATCGTTGGCATAGTTTTAAATATTTTCATATAATTATTATTAATTACAAATTAATATTATTAGTATATATATATATATATATATATATATATATATATATATATATATATATATATATATATATATATATATATATATATATATATATATATATATATAACGTATCGTAAACCAGATAAACGTATTGCTGCAGTTATCCACCTGTAAACATGTCTGACAAATACTGTTAATTTATACATGATATACCCATGATATTTCTAATTTGGTTCCTATAAATAGATATAATCTGGATCCATTTCACGCACATGCCGATGAAGACGTATGGATTGCTTTGGAAAGAGCACATATAAAAGACACTATCAGTAATTTGCCGTTGAAATTACAAGCACCTGTTGTTGAAAATGGAGAAAATTTTTCTGTTGGTGAAAGACAACTGATGTGCATGGCCAGAGCTTTGTTGAGAAACTGTAAGGTGGGTTAAGTGATTAATTGCGGAAGTAAGAATGACCTTGTTTTACCCAATTCCACCAACCATATTCAGGACCATAATCGGGAAAAATCTATATTATATGGTTGGTGGAGTTGGGTAAATACATCATAATTGAATCTCATACTCATTACGTCATTACACGCGCAGTAATAATTCATTTTCAAGCAAATTTTCAAAATTAGCCAACCGTATTGCTTTATTTTGCTCACATAAATGATGCCTGGTTCAGTATATTGATCCAGTCCTAGGACTGGATCAAAATTAATTTCATCCGTGGACTGAATCAAAATTAATTCACTTCACTTTAAGTAGTGATATATCTGTATGAGATGTCATCCTCCAATTCGGACTGGACTAGATTTCAAGTACTCGCATTTTGATTCAGTCCTCGGCTTCCTCATAGTCGGATTTGAAATATTACATCAATCAATATATGTTGAATGAAAATCATCAAGATTCAATTCATGTTATAGCAATCACGATTGGGTTCTATGCATATCCAGCTAACAATATAATAGTGATATAGGCTAATGAATTACGACATCCATATATTTTGCCTGGTAATTTCCAGGTAATTTCCTCTGTGCATTCTAAAAAAATGTGGGACGAATATAAAAAGTGATTTATATTGCTATTGTTTTGAGATCTGGTTATGGACATATTGTAATTTTCAGAAATTCTATTTTCTTCAATAAATATGGCACATCCAATGCACTTTCCTAAAAATCTTTACAGATCCTTATGCTTGATGAAGCTACTGCGGCGATCGACTCTGAAACTGGTATGAGTTCTGAAAATGTGTTCAACTAAATTAGCCGCTGTGCATGTTAGCAAGTCGTGGTTAACAATTTAAAAAACATGTTTATTTAGATGCAAAAATTCAGGATACGATACGTGAAGCATTTAAAGACTGTACTATGTTAACGATAGCTCATCGTCTCAATACAGTCATGGATTCTGATAGGATTATGGTCATGGAACAAGGACAAGTAAGTACAACGGCGATCATATTTCATGTGTGTTTTGAAAATCACCCAAGATGGCGTCAATTGTGAACCGCGAGTAATTATAAACTGTTACTCAAACTTTAACATGCCTTTGACATGCATCATGGCTTAATATATGCAACTTCATTTGTCGTCTTGCATTCAAATATCAAAAGATGACATTTTTATGTGTAATAAATAAACCATGTTATAATGTTCTCATTTGGTTCATAAGCGCACGAATTAAACAGTCAATCGCCAGGATTTTGGCGGCATTTAATAGAGACAGATTTAAGGCTGCTGACGCTCGTGGCGTCAAAACGTTTAAAACTGGTGAAAACTTTTAAAAGCACTGAAATAACACAGAGTGGAACACAAAAACTAACCTCGTAAATTTATATAAAATCTTCCACTTTCTTTATAAAGCAAATCGTCTGCTTGCTTTTGGCACATTAAATTGCTTCGTTTCCACGTTTGCCTGTTTTAGCATGGCAGGCGCACATGAAGGTTACATTCCCGTGTTTCATGCACGAATTTGTTTCGTTTTGATCTTGAGTCCAATCACCAACCTATATCCTTAACCCATGCAACTGTGCAGGAAACATGAGGAAATAACCAAATGAATTGATTCAAGATAAGAATGAGATAAGAATGCAATAAGCAGTAATAAATATTGAATGTTTATATGTGTGCAATCATAAAAATAGGTACGCTTGGCGTACATGTATCTGCGAGAAAGCCACCATATTTGTTTTACTGCCTCTTCGCAGGCGTACAGCCCTAATTAGTCTACCTGAGTGTTTAACGCACACACACACACGATAGCACACTGTAGTATCTAGCGCTTCGCGCAGATACAAAAAGTATTTTCATGAGGTGAAATCACCATCATTATTGAAGTTTTCTAATAGGCCGCAAAGCAAGTGTAGGGCTCGTTTGTGCGGCAGCAATAATACATTTTCATCAATATATTTCTATTTTATTTCAGATTGTTGAATTTGACAAACCGTCTGCACTTCTGGCAAACAAAGACTCACTCTTTGGTTCTCTTGTTGCTGCAACTGAAAAAAGTCACCAAAACAAGAGCAGCTAGAAATGGGGATTTATCAGCGTCTTGTATTACATAAATTCTATGAATAAATATTAGTACATTACAGTATAGATTTATAATAAGTAGCTATACTGGACAAATATTTACCATCGCAATCGCAAAAGAGAATTTGCTATACGCCCATTAACTCACATATCTATCATAAACCTTTGACATTCATTATTGGGAATTATTGCAATTAGTGATCAATAGTATATAAATTAAGCAATTCATACAGTATACACCATATATTTTTATATCATTTCTAGACGTTGGTATTTTAAATAGTTTTCATTAATTCATCTGTTAATAAATATGATTTTCTGATATCAAGACTTGAAACCACATCTATTTCAGCAACAACGACTGACTTACTTTTTGAAGTAATTCAAAAATAGCACAACATGCAGAAAGAACTGTAGATTTCATTATGAGTGCGACTACGAGTAAATCAGCGATCCAACATGTTTGTAATAAGATGTTAATTCTTTCAGAACTGGATGATTTTACTATACCGGCTTCGTTTGATTTGCAAAACGACATCCTATATCAACCTGTATTGCAGTGGATAGCTATATAGTGCTTTTACGTCACGGGCGTAAAATAGAGCCGTTAATGTCGCGGCTACAGCTGTTCTTGCTCAGTGGAATTCAGGAAAATGCGTAGATTGTTCTTTTGATTTTCAAGCAAAAAGAACCGACGCCATCACTAACGGGAAGAAACACGTCGATTTCTTGAGTTTTCGCGGTCGTGCCAAAATTTCCACTCAACCTAACCCCAATATAGTCCTGTTCTTGCGTGTTAGGCTATGTAAGGTTTGTTTTAGAATTTTCCTTGACAACACTAGTTACCAGTTTCCTTTTAAACGCATCCCAGTCAATCTTTTCTTGTAAAGTTTGCTGATGCCTCTCCGTCGGCAAGTAAGGTTGCACCTGAAGCAGCAGAATAATGCATGATAAAATAATAAGTCGTGTCCTCGTTCCCAGCTTTCTCCTCTTGCGGAAGAAAACGCCTGGGATGGTGGCCCAAATTACGATCGCATGCTCACATACAATAGCGTGAGAATGAGGCTTCGTGTTAAACTGTGTTTCTATAGCAAATTACAGCAGTGAGCCTCGACTTAGTGCAGTTCTATGACAAGAAATCTACAAATTTAACAGAATTTTCTGCAGCAATTCATATTATAGCGACAAGGATCAATCGAGCAGAGTTAAGGTAAGAATTAAGAGAACCGATAAATCGTGCTCTTTCGTAGGAAATATCACATGTGTGAAAATGAGCTTTAAAAAAAGGGACCGTGACACTTACGTTTAAGCGGATCCATCGCTTTGTTAATGCGTTGGCATGTTCCATGAAAAATTTCTTTGAGATCATTATACATTCTGCTCCTCGGCTAACCTGAAAATTACAAGTCATCATATTATTTATTGTCATTTTATCAAATGCGTAACAATAAGCAACTTACCAAACTAACGTTCGCTGGTTGTCCTGAATGCAAAGCGTTGTACTCAAAGTCAAGTTCAGACAAACCCTGTCGAATGAAATAAACATAATAAATCATTCCTAAACTATGGACCAGGAGGTTAATTTAGTGTATTCATCATGCAGGCTGCTCCATTTACTATTTGGAGTACTAGTACTCCGGAGTTTCAGAACACTAACATAATCGAACTGAACACGGTCACATGACTGTTCCGACTGTTCTGGCTGCCCCTACGTTTGAGTAGGGGCAACAAGAACAGTCATGTGACCGCCGTGTTTGGTTCGATTTTATAAGTGTTCAGAAAAACCGGAAACAGTAAATGGAGCAACCCGCACGTGACATTCACATAAGTATCAAAGCAGATAACTGTTCCTGTATTACTTTAGATCAGTTTTAGTGGTTCCCAGTCAATAGCTGTCTACAGGTATGTCCATATAGGCGGTACGGGAGGAAAAAGATTTAGGGGGACGGCCGAACATTTTCCTGACGTTCACAAAATTATTTGGGGAGGAGAGGGGCAACTAAGGCGAATCCCTCTAAATAATGTTTCTAGAATAATGTATCTAATTTTTAACTCAACGCTTTGTCGTCTGTAATCTCTAAATCGTTATGCAATTAGTAAAACTACTTACAAATACTCTTTTTGGATGTAGTAGGTCAATTTGAACAAACGCAGGCTTCTTCCTTGAAAGTTTTGGAAACTCGCTAGATATCTGAAAACGGTAAAATGAAATTACTGGACAAAAATTTCAAAAACAAAAATTAAAAATAAATAAGGTATACCAGTAAATTTGGTTATAGCTTGAAAAAATTGACTCACTGATGTTGATGGCAATGAATAGGATCTGGTTCTTCGTGGAAAAATGCTTGATAGTTCACCAACATTGTTGACAACGGACACTGTTTTGAAACATGGAAAGGAGCAAACATCATATAAATATTAAATATAATCACATGTACAAGCTAATTACAGAAAGAGGCCTAGGGACGATCAATTTTCCCTTCATATCCTATAATCCTGCTTCCCGCGATAATATAAAATTCTGTGCCCCGCTTCATATTTTTCTTCAAATCCCGAATCTCACTTGGAATTTTGATCTATCCAACCTATAAACACCCTTCTATATAGGTACAGTCTGCTATACGCATACTTACCTACAGGACAACTAATCACTAAATTCGGTTAAAATGAGATAAACTGCGATATAACGACAGATTTAGTTTATAAAAATTATGACGAAATGAAGATTGGTCATTCACAATGGGCGCCACTGGCTTTTGTGTTGACTTCATACTAAAATCTATTGATTGTGTAGGGTGCGCTGCCCTTCAACACGAGAGAGAAGACAAATTGCATGTATAACTTACTTGTTCTTGATTTTCTTTGCGTTGATATTAAGGCGCTGTTTAACTTGTCGATTCTTGGAAGTTCACTAGACAAACGTCTGCTGGAGAGGCTACCAACACTGGTGTCGCTGCTTTTACTGGAACGCGTCGTTTTAATGTCGTCGTTTGTGACGTCTGGGAAGAAGTCATCTTCTGTGATTGGGTTCATTTTTGGTTGGGTGGATTCTCTTTGCGAAATTATCTGACTATTCACAAAGCCTAGTTCAGGAACTATAAATAAAGAAAAATTATAAATTTAACACATAGAAAATATAAGTTTATTCCAAATGCATGTTAAACCAAATAATCCCTACCGCAATAACCATTGACAGTTATGACTAAGTGTCATGCCTAATTGTCATGGTAACATGATGTATAGCTATAGAGATATAGTACTGTAACTGAATGCTGGCTGTTCTGTTGTAAAACATACCATAACAAAACGTTTTTCTTCTATATCTTGGAATGGGTAAAGTTATAGCACTTCCTTCTTTTTCGCCAACGTTTGGTAAATGCATTTTGTCCTTTTTATTTTTTCTATTTCGGATCTCTTGCCGTCGCTCCAATGTGATCTTTGTTAGTGCTTCTAAACTTGATAATTCTCGCACATTTCTTCCAATTGCCTTTCTTGGTTTTACAGCATTCAGCCTAGTGAGAACTTCACACACACCCTAAAAGAAATAGGAGATATATTATATACATTGGATCATTGAAACAAAACAAAACAGCGTCAATTCCTATCTTAATTAACAACCTCCATTTGAACGAATTATAATCCTAACACCACTACGGTGATTGTAATTGTTTGGTGTGGACATTTCGGGATATGGAAACTCTCCCACAAAATATGAAAATGAAAGTTTATAATAGAAAACGTATATACATACTGATTTTACAACGTAAAGCCATGGAGAGCTATTGCTATTTCGAACAATGACCGCTCCTCGTCTATAAAACAAGAAATAATTATTTAATGGACTGATTTACAAGGATGTAACCAATTAAAACATAGATATATTTTTTTCTATCGTGGAATAATAGAAATATTTCTAATCACACTATACGTGCAAACGATAACTATTTAACTGTTAAGGCTGTCGTCTTTCATATTGACCAAACTAGCAACCAACACAAGATTTTTGTAGTTAGCTCATGCATGTCACTTACCAGGTAGACAAGACTAGCTCTCACTCAGGGTTTGTTCATGATCAAGGGCCAACCCGGCCATCCCAGCTGGCGGGGATGAATCGTATCACAAAAATTTCTCCTGACCACAAAAGATAGTTTGAATGAACTTTATACTGTTATTGCAATCAAACTAAGCTAATTCAAATTTGAAATGATTATTTTGGACGATTCATCACGGTTAACGGGGACAGCCCGGTTCACATGAACAGCCTCTTAAGAAACGAGCATAAACATAATGAAAGACAAAAGGCGAAACAAAGAAATTCAATGAAGTGTGCGATACAAGCATCGACATAAACACAAGCATGCTTAAATTAAGCACAAGAGTGTAAGCATAAGGCAACGCAGGCTCAGAGGATCTCTTGCTCATATGCTTGTGCATGCCGCTAGTGAGGACTAGGCTTTAGCCACACCTTGTATCCTAACATCTGACGTAGGGGAGCGGTGTCTCTGGAGGTATTATTTGGGGATTGATATTACCATTCTACCATATATACCAGTCTCTGGGAATTGATATTACCAATATGCATGATTATATTTTACCTAAAATAACAGTGTTGAGATTGATCTGGATACGATTCCAAAATATCAACCGGCCAGTCCTGAATAAAGTCAACAGTCCTGAAGAATAATCAATGAAAAGTGCATATTTACAGCTGAATTACCAATTGAAATTATAATTGATGTGCTCTTCAGATCACACAGTTCGTAAACATAATGATTACCAAACCAATTGTTTGCAATTAATATAGTTGAGTTCCTTGTGAGTTGTGGGTAAATCTAAGACGTCATTTTATATATACCATATATAAACAATATTTCAGTTCTATTGAGCCCTTCGATATGTACATACCTTAGAAAAGATATATATTCCTTTTTTCCGCTCTCAGAATCTGCTCCAAAAAATATTTTCGCATAATCCTGTTTAAAAAATAGCCAGCATCAAAAATGTGTCTGGAATGATGCATTCAATAGAATTCATCATTACCTTCGTATGCAAATTACCTATTGAAGAGTTTACATGAAGTACTTATGTAGGATTATTTAGTGTAACCGCTGACTCGCTCTCTTGTTGACATTGGTTTTATATTTGAAGTCTTTATGAGTTCATCAGACATTGTTTGTTGTTAAATATACGCTAGTTTCAAGTCGTATTTCTATATTATTGTAAGTCTTTCTTACTTTGTATTTATCCTATTCAATTTTACTGCACTTATAAAACTTTTGATTATATGATTGAATTTTAAAACTCAATTCAAGATTGATACAAAAACATCCTGAAAAACCCTGTAGCATGGTGATATTTACATGTATTTGGATATGTGATATAAATATGATAAAATATATTCCATGTAAATTCCATGCATAATTAAGAAGCTGAGGAAGCAATAAAAGGGAACAATTGCAAGTTAAAAACGTAGCAAAGTCTTGTGAAAAAGGGCATAGCTACCTCTTTACTGACGACCAGAAGTTCAATGTGAGTCTTGGAAATAACAGTAACATTCCTTAGAGAATTATTCATGATTGCAGATTCCTATAAATCAAAATTCAACATCAGCCCGAAATATTTCACAATAGGAAAATAATTGGCCCAGCCATGTAATGGCGGCCCCTAAATTTTGTATGCTAAATGCAAAGTTCAACTAATCAATGCGACAATAGCAATATCCAAATAACAATCACAAAACCCAAACATTTAATTCAATACAGAAAATATATATTATTAGTAAAAACGAAGCCTTGGCGAAAGCAATTCGATAAAGAATTAATGTTAATTTTAGTACTAAATTGTTCACTGGCATTGTTTTTGTTGCGTTTTCTTTCAATTATTTAAGGCATTTAAAATAAAGTCCCTATGCTCATCACCACAGCAGGGAATAAAACACAATTAAGGCCCTAAAATTTAAATCTTACACCAAATGCCATTCCTCTCTTGACTACAGAAACAGATTCGGTCCCGTTCTCGGCATCACTTTCACCATCTAACTTTGAGATGACAGTTGCTAGAATAAAATGACGATTACAATTACATGCACCCATTGACAAATATATATAACAGTAAGAAAAACACATGACGCATGTTTTCGATCAAATATTCATCGAACAACCATTTTCAGTTGCTTTTAACACTTGGCAGAAAATTGCAATAAGCATGCATGCAGTCACATATATTTTACCTGATCCAGAAAGTACAAAATAAAAATTATCTGCCCTGTGGCCTTGCTGAAGAATAGTTACATTAGGAGGAAAACTAAAAAAGAATTATAGAATTAAAAAGTGTAGTTGCTTTTCAAATGAATACCAAAACGGACTTGTATTAGAGTATTATTGAATTTTATGTATGGGTGCATGATAGTTTTCCTACCATGTTAGAAAAGTTGTAAATTGTAGGTTTGTTAAATATAAAGAAAATAAATAACGAGCATGCATGAACAAAACAAAGATGACTCACGTGACAATTAGAGATTAAATTATACGCGTAAAAATCTCACATCTTGTAACAAGTCTGCCAACAAGCCGTCAACAAGTTGTGTTTGCAATTCTTGTCCCAACTTGTCAACAAGTTTGGAACAAGTTGCTAACAACTTGTAATAGCCTTGTTGATATTATCATACTGGTTGCAAGGTTGTTCCAACAAGTCCAATACAGTCATGATATAACAATACTGTTACAACCTTGTGTCATCAACCTTGTAACATGACTGTATCAGACTTGTTAGAACAACGTTTCTACAAGTCTGCATGATAATACCATCATGCAAGCTTGTTACATGTTGTTAACAGCTTGTTCTAAACTTGTTACAATAACTAGAAACAAGTAGTGCGAACACAACTTGTTGACAGCTTGTGAACAGATCTGTGACAACTTGTTTGCAAACCTGCAACAACTTGTTCGTTTTTACGTGTGTACCTTTGATATGAAGCATCTTGACAAATAGCTTTCTGATGATATAAAGGATATTCTGCAAATGAGGGAAGCGTGTGCAGACTTCGAAAAACCTAATCACATAAAGAAAATAATGATTACCAGAAACACAACCAGCATGTATACTGTATAGCCAGTTATAGCGCAGGTATATTGATACAAAACAATAGGCAATTCCAGCTTTTAGTTTACGCCTGCAGGGGATGATGGGAAGTAAGGTATCATATTGCTGATTATGGTGAAAAATTTCAACAAAAACTACCGAAACAACCGAAATATTTCAATATTTACAAGTATAAGCTATCATTCCGTGTTTACACGGCCATCGTTTTTATTTTTCAGCATAATCAGCAATGTGATACCTTACTTCCCATCGTCCCCTGCACGCATAAACTAAAAGCTGGAATTGCCAATTACAAGATTGAGCATGGTTTACTGTATACAGCCAGTATATTAATGCTCGTGATTTGATTGTGCGAGAAAACATTTTGTAACGCGTTCATTTGTAATAGTAAAGAGGAAACCGTTACTATATTATACAGTAAAATTCAGGAACTTGATGATCTGGTGTATATCCACACCTGGCAGGCTTGAAAAATATGCCTGGTGGGAATCGAACCTAGGACGTTTGGAATACTAGCCCAATGCTCTGCCAACTGAGCTACGCGGTCAGGTCGGTTCGAGTAGGTTCGATTCCCACCGTGGCCAGGCACATTTTTCAAGCATGCCCGGTGTGGATATACACTCAGAGTAACATCACAAGCATCTTATTCACCTGAGTACATTACACCAACACAGCAAATATCATAATTTAATTATGTTGACACAAGTCACCGTGAGTGGCAGCCCTAATAATATCAATTGCTGGACTATTGCAGTCAACATGTGTTCTGATAAATTAAAAGAAAAGATAACATTTTACGTCTTTGCTTAGCCTTGTTGTTCGTGAAACAATTTTGTAGATTTTATTTTGTGTGACAAAGTTTACGAGGCAACACTTCTGGTCAATTTTGGCTATACATGCATGTACGCCGTACCTATACCTATATATATTGTATAATAGGCTTATAACTGATATTAGTAAAAAAATTCCATCCTTCATTAGCAAGATGTCGAAATCATGCACGCGCGTGCCAGTTGTGGTCAGTCGTCCCCTATTTTATTACAGAACAAGATACTGCGGAACGTGAGAAAATATTGTTATATTTTCACAATCAATTCTTAAGATAAAATGATTCTCACCGTTTGAACTTGTTCTGGTGTCCTTGTATTTGGATATTGACTTAAAATTGCTTTGGTTTCGCTGCTGAGGCGGATCTGTAAAAATTGCAGATAACATCGATGAATCATCGCTGTTCTTCAGTAAAATCCCGAAAAGCCCAGAAACATGCATGTAGGATCGCTGAAGGAAATGAGGACAGAGAGTTTGAAAGAGCACCGAGATCAGAATTAAAGAATATGTAAGATGCCACACTTAGCGAAGGAGAGGAAAGCCAAGATGAGATGGCATGGATATGTAATAGGACGAGATGAAGGAAAGCTAGTTAGAGGCATGGAATGAAGAGATCGGAATGTGTGAGACATTGAAGTGAAGGAGAGGGAAGCAAGGCTAAGACGAAAAAAGAATGAAGAAGATTTATTATATGGAGCTGGAAATAAATCGCAATAGAAGGCGGGGACATCAAAGAAGTAAAAGAAGAAAGAAAGGCGACAATGAAGCATCGATCTTAGGAAAAAGAAAATTTACACTGTGGATTTGGACATTGTGGCCATGCAAGTACCTCGCGATTTGCTTTAAACCAAGCCGGATCAAATAGTGGTGTAGGAGAATTTGCATCATTTCGAGAGACTGTTTCGTCTGACACATGATTTCCACTGATGTCCAATATGTCCATGAAATATCGAAATGCATCGTGTTGGTTATGCGAGCTGCTGTTTGATGAACAACTGTAAAAGAATCATGTATTTACGTTTTACCTCAGATTTGACTAATACAACGACCTGCATCCATCTAAAATCACAGACCTTTCACTTATTAAGCTATAAATACATCAATATTCAATATTATATTCGGATAGTGATACCAAACTATTTTAGGACGGTTAGGATCCGCTCAGTCTTTCTACTGAGTATTGTTTAGGAAAATAAGGAAACATTATTGTATTGGTGTAGGTATAATAATATACATGAAAATGTATATGCAGAAGCAAATTCAACGACTCGCAAATTCAACGACTCGATTGGTACAAATTCGAAATAAATATTTTACTCACTCACTCACTCACTCACTCACTCACTCACTCACTCACTCACTCACTCACTCACTCACCCACTCACTCATACTCAACTTGAATGACACAATAACTTGTTTACAAAGAATTTATTTTCTTGGCACTGTATTTCAATAAAATTGCACTACTCTTAGACAACCAGAATCGAGTCATTTTTCAGGTATACTATATAAAAGTAAACCATGTATCCGCTTATTTGTTTCAATCATTGATTCATTGGTGCAAATTTTGAAATAATGAGCATCTGTACCTTAAGAAGGCATTTATCACTTTTAAAGCTGATACAATCTTCTTAATGGCTTTCTTAAAAGTTGCTTTGGCCTAAACAAACAAACACAGGCATGAAATGAATAAGAAAACAGTACATTAGTTAATGAGCAGTCATTATCAATAATAGCTAAATGGATCGTAAATCAATGGATTTAATGATTTTATTGTAGTAATGATTTTGACGTGACTATATATTAAACCTATAGTGTCTATAATATATGTATCCGCACAACAATATTAACGATGAAATTTGTACAGTAAACAAATCAATAAAATCATGAATAGTAGCATAGGCGCATAGCAACTATAGAAATGAATAGTAGAGCTGCTCTCAGCTTGGTATATAGATGTGATAATACGTTCATTCAACCTGAAATTCCTTATGGATCATTGTTTTTCTGCTCAGCAATCTGTCATGCCATAACTTGGCAAATTGTGAGACTTGTGTATTATCTCTAGACGGAATACGTTGGTTCTTGTTCATACCAAGTGTAAACGACTGTTGCCTTTGAACATCTACAGTAATTTTCTCTGGTGATAAACCAGATGTTCTACCCAATATTCCGTGAGAGAGTAATGGTCGTGATGGTACATCCATATTGTAATATTAATAGTATTTTGAACTTATATAAACAATCTGTTCATTTTCAAAGAACGCACTCGACATTTTCACTCAGATCAAATTTCTATCACGCAAGTCAGTAATTAAAGGCAGTTTCATATTACTCAACTTCAATGATTTAGGGAAAACCGAATGGGAAAGCAGGAAAAAAGACAACAAACTCACGAGTGCATGTTTCTTCGAATTCAAATTGTACGAGAAACCATAGCCATGGTATTACTTATCAATAATATACATGAAAAAATAGGCACTCAAAGAGTGCGTAAGGATTTGCCATTTTGTTGTCAATTTTATAATGCAAGAAATATTGAAAAATATCAGTTCATAATGCGAGAACGATGGAAAAATATCGCCCAAAATGTAGTATAACAAAACACAACATCATGCACGACAAATCTTTTCTTCGAATGTCAACTTTTGTTTAATTACTGTTATATTCAAAGTTAATCTACTACAACTTTTAAATGACTTTATCACTGCCTCAAAGATAAAAGAATAACTGAATTTGTAGAAATGTTTAAGATATTCTATAATTTAACGTTTGGATAAAAAACAACAAAATTATTTCGATGTTTTCGCATTCCGCAACAGGCAATACATTTCTAATTCATTTCCAATGAAAACGAATGAAAAATGGACAATACAGTTTTTATAATGGAAACACCGCTTTTGATTTTATTTTATACGGCCGCTCCTGAGTTTTCCTTTCCCTTTTCCATTTGTATTTCTAGCACAAAACAGTCATATATTCATTCGTTTGGCTGAAAGTAAGTGGTACAATGTTTAGTCGTTGGTGTATTCTACGAAAATGAGTGGGGTTTTTGCCCGAAAGATTGCGAATATCGACAAACACAAATGGCGGATAATAGCTTCCGGCGGTTCACGAATACTCGACTCGGAACTCAACGTCACTAATGTGTTACTATATATCTACCTATCTATCTTACACACCCGATAACATAAAGGATTTTGCTTCGCAAATCCTTAAAAATCATTAATCCTTAAAAAGCAAAGGGGGGGATGGGGGCGAGTGAAGGAAGGGGGCTCTGTTTGAAAATAACGATAAAATGGCATCTTTCGTGGTTCAGTGATTTTTCTTCAGAACAGTTTCATAATGCGAGAAACACTGTTCTAAAGACCCTATAGAAATTAGAAACTTTTCTGGCGAAGCATGTCCCCGAGGCGAGCCCTGCAAAACACACCTGCGAAATAAGTGATTTACTCACCATTTGAATGACACGTTTTATGCAGGTTTTCAACTGTCAGGGGTCCGAAACTTTTATTTTTTCCACTGAATTTCTCTTAATTGCACTGCTCTTGTTTTGGTAATAATAATTAATTTAATTAGTAATTTAAATAATAATCCATGCTAATAACTTTGATAACTTTGTCGGCCAGTGTATTAACCTGAAGTTAATTCCATGGTTCATGAATATGTTATTAATGTTTTCCCATTGTCATGTGCTGGCATTTCGCTGTTTTCCCATTGTCATGTGCTCGCCTCGTCTACGACACTTTTCATGATTCCTTGAATAACTTGAATTCTCTTTTGCTATGCGTGGTATGGGATTGAGTGATGTCGCCCCAATCCCCCCAGGTGGAATTAGGGAACCCTTCAAATGGTTTGGAAGGAACGAGTTAGACGGGTAACGGAGGCTGACTCGTACCCAGTCGTCACATGACTGTTCACATTCATCTCAACCAGCCGTACCAATTAGCCTTTCTCACAGCGGCCAATGTCCGCCATTTTGGAGGTACTGCTTCACGTCAAATAATCTAGACAGTCTGAACGATGTGAAAAGCAACTTTTCAAAATTGTAACTGTGAAATGGCAAGCGCGAGATTCTATCCACATTCTATCCCTACTTGACGATCAGTGCTAGCGTTTGGATGTTAACATTTATTACACTTCAAACTAAATTATAAAGCTATAAAGTTAAAGAAAGATTTTGTATTTAATTTAGGGTCATCTGTTATTGTTCAAGCATTATAGGAGGAAATTCCAGTTCCCGAAGAACATCCGCGGTGTTTCATGTATAATCAAGGCATCAAGCACTCTTCTCTGATTCATACGAGACTGAGGTGAAATTTTATCAGACAACCTCCCAAACCAGTTACCCAACGGCAACGCAGAAAGAAAGGCACATGCACTATGGCAATCAGGCATTAATTAATTTTAATAGTTCAACACAGTTTTGGTTTCAAATATTATAGGTTGCATTAATGCAAAGCATTACGGTATCATGTACAAAGCTACAATGGAAAACGTTTTCGACTCATTCAGTAGAATTCAACGATATATTTTGAAATGAAATCTTCTTTCCTTATACCATCAATATTCAATACTTGCAGTATGTGGACAATATAAACGGCGCACGCTCGTATTTTGGTGTATTAAATTTCTAGCATTAAAAACGTCCTGCGCATGTTATTCATTTTAGTATGAAAATATCCGGATGATTAACCTCAGTTGCATGTCAGTCGCTGGTTGTATTAATGTGACTTATGTCAGAATTATCATGCCGGTAAGATCTTTCATATCAGAAATGACAGAACATTTATACCTGAAATCCCGAAAAACCATGATGGCACCTTTGTCTGCTGTTTCTAAGATGTCGTATTGGAGTTAACTTATTGCAGGATTTTGCCGTGTTAGGAACACTTAACAACAACGTACCGCCAGTTGGCATAATCCAAAATGAGGAATTAACTCCAATTCATACATCATACAGTTAATTCTCAATGATTTGTCTTGTTGTCAGTTTGCACACGCAGCAATGAACACTACTCTTTATTTTAATGTCGACAGATGTACACCAGGCACTACCAATATTGCTTTAAATGTTTGATTTGAGGAATGTCTGGATACATGATGAGATTTTTGACATTCCTTCACAAGATATTTTGACCTCATTTAGGATTTAATCGAATAAACATATGTGACACTGTTACGGTACTGAAAACCACATGATGGTCCACATCTATGTAAAATTTACCTGACATAGAATCTGCAATCTAAAAAATTGCACCTTCTACAAATTGTGCAATTTCTCACGTGTAGCTTATTCAAATTATCAACATTTTCATGGAAGTTTAATTTTAAATTTTTAAGGGGGTTTTCCACATATAACATAAACATTAAATATGTGTCGTGATTGTTTACATAATAAAACAATGGCAAACGTTTTTATCAGCATGAGGAATTCACTGCAACACCACAAAGGATTAAGAGAATATTTCAATCAGTACATTTTGAATTTGGGGATAAAACATTCATATAGGCTATACGCAAATTAATGTACAGAACATAAATGTACAAAACCCAGGCAACGATATGTATAAATTAACATGCCCAATACGAGTGTTACGTCTACTATACAGACTAACAACATTGGAATTTGACCCCCCAGCATGGGACAAATGCTTGCTGCCCGTTGTTTGGAAGCCTGAAGTGCCCGTTGTCTAGAGGTTTAATTATAGCTATATTGGCAGAAAGTTAGCCAGAAACCAAGGTTTCTATAACTCAAGATTTCTATAACGAGGCCAAAGGTTTTGTATAAGTTCGGTTTGAAGGTCATGGTTTAATTGTTTAAACGATTTTTCCCACAATACTGTCTTTTCCTTACTTTCTTGTCAGATGTAAATCGTTCTCGCTGTTAAACAGTTTTCTTATATCATCTTTCGATCTTTTCATTCCTCTCCTTAAACAGCCAATTACCGATGGTATGACTTCCGCTCTACAAATATCCGTCCCGTCTTTCCCGTAGTTCAAAAGGGCACTTGGCAAACCTTGGGGGGCCTGGCCCCCCTCCCCCCGGTTCCTACGCCCCTTCAGGACAGTGGGACACCTGTCTGGCGAGGCAGCTTCACCATGGTTCCATTCCCATTCACGCCGTTATCTGGTAAATTATTGTTTATAACATTTCACTCATAAGGGGTTTGGAAAGCTTGGATGGTCACACTTGGGTGGTCATATCAGGAGATGAAACTCTCGCTGGAATAGCTCTCAGGGTCATCTCGACACTC
>CACRXK020002481.1:21666-43075 GCA_902702795.2 Paramuricea clavata | reverse complement strand
TCTATTGTTTCCAAAATTTGTGTAAAAATGTAAAGACTAAACAGACTGTTCAACGTATAGAGCTTTATCCTCTTTCAGGGATATATTTATGGGGGTACACACTGTTCCATGACCAGTGTCTCCAATAAGCATCAACATCTCAAAAATGAATGTTGGTGTAACCAAAATCAGGAACTATATGTATGTATAGTTTCTATATATAGCTATTATAGTTTGGGTTGTTCTTTGTAATATAAAATACTATTTTATTGAAATAGTTTTTGCATTTGTCTGCATACGATTACTTATGATAAAGTTGTTCATTTCTTCTAGGTTTTTACATAGTGTGGCATACAGAAAGTTTACAAGGATGGTGTATGGTGTAATTGGAAAAACAAGAATCCCACTGCTGCATGTGCATACCATGCAATAAGGAAGACATTCCCTCTCACAAAAGATGAATCATTTACCAGATTCGAAATGGAGAAGGATAAATTATTTGAATAAATTAATGACTAAGCTAACATACAGTAAAACCCATCGTATAAGAACCTACCGTAGATGTTTACAAAATAACAGTGTTTCCATTACGTTATAAAGAGCTTATTTTCTTTAATTGATGTTTAAATTTTTGCTTCTTCGATAAAATAAGAAGCTGTTTTGGAATTCTAGTCTAACTGGTTCTTTTGTACCTAATGAAACCTATATGGAACATATTTGATATCAACATAAATCAGTTTTGCCTAGTGCTCATCAGGGATAGAAAACAAGTAAAGTAGAGCAAACTTGATACAAGTAGTGCATAATATAATTTATTTAACAAATATCACCACCCTGCCTATAAAGCACCCCCTCCCTATTAAGCCCCCTCCCTATTAAGCCCCTTCCACAATAATCACCACCCTCCCAATAAACACCCTCTCTATTAGCCCCCCCCTAATAAGCACTACCCTCCTTATAAAGTACCCACTCTATTGAGTCCTCTCCTAATAAGCACCACCCTCCCTAGTAAGCTCCATCCCTAATAAGCACCACCCAAATATTTCCCCTCTGTTAAGACCCTTCCTGCTGTAATATAAGCCCCAATCTCTATTATAAATCCCCAACATCCTGAATAATCCTAATATGCCCTTCTGAAAAAAAACCACCTCCCAATATGCCCTCCTTCCTCAAATGCCTTATCCATACAATACACTATGATGTGCTCCTTTCATTCCTTGGACAGTCAAACTTGTGTCCTTTCAAGGGTTGTTCCTGTGGTTGTTCACATGCCCTGCGTTTTGGTGCTGCTTTAGACTTCTTTTGGTTCTGTTCAACAACGTAGTAGTGAAACTACAGTAACAAAAAGATTTATATTAACAGCAAGCATACTGGGTAACTTATCTATGGGCCATAGGCAGTGGGCAACACTTTGCAAAGACACCATACTCTTTGAGTTGCTTGGCTGCCTTTTTAAGATCATCTTTGGTAACATTGAGAAAAGTTTGAAATATTTCTTCGACATAATCTGTACAAATCAAACATGGATATATATATATACATGGGTACATGGTATGCATTGATCAATATTTCACTATAATTATTTTGACAGTCAAATATGATACCCTCCTCAGACATCCTTAAATACACACCTATGGGTCATAGTCAGTGGGCATATTGACTTCACTAAAACATAGGCATAGCAAGAGACATAGATGGAGAATTATATCACTGTATAATACTGTATCAAATTGCACACGGAAATTACAAAAATCTGCAAGGCTGAAGACAGAAATGACAAAGAAAGCTCTCACAGACTAAACGAAATTGTCTTTCTTATATGCTTTACCCAATTACTGTATATCAGTTTAAGTGTTAGCATGTTATATAATGATATGTTTATTAATTAAATCAGTTTAGTCAAACAAATTCAAGTTACGCACAATTATGTATAAAATACAAAATTAGCATACCATTCTCTTGTATCTGTCTGAAACTTTCTGTGCGTCAGCTGATGGCATGATTGTTGGGAACACACAAATTCCGATCTCGTCCCTTTTGAGCCATCTGTTGCCAACGAAGCTTTCACCTTCGACATGGGAAAACCGTCGCAAAAAATCCTCGGGCTTGAAATGCTCAGAGCATATGACTGAATACGACGTCGGCGTCCATTTTGCACGTTTGAGGCTTTATATTACGAAGTCAGTCCATTTCTTTCGGGTTTTTTCCGCTTCGGGCCGTTCGTCCCCCGAATAAGAAATTGCATGCAACAATATTTCTTTTTCCTTATCTCCTATGTTGTTACAACCGGCAACAACGCATCTTTTCGGCATTTTCTCGCCGTTCGCATGCCTAACAAACTCGCCTAGCACTGTAAACACTTGTGTTGACACAACAGCCGGTTCACCAATTGACGTCACAAGCCCAGATCATCGGCGCTCGCTCGTGGGACAAAATGGCGTCGATTTTAGGGCAATTTTTCAAACTTTGAGAAGCCATAGAATAGCGAGAATTCAACCGATTAAAAAACATTTTTCATTTTTGTACTCCATAAATAGCGGTTATTGATTTTATGAAAAGAAAATTTAGGGGGTTAGTGGCACTTTAAGCTACATCAAAACATTAAAAGGAAAGATAATTAGTAAGCAGGTAATACTGCAAATGTCCATGCTGTTAATTTTAAATGTAGATTATTTTAGTTGCAGGTGCAAGCTTGTAGCAACAAACATAACAGATTGACAGAATTCTGAAGTGAAGAGAAGTTATCTGCAGCTTAGCAAAACTGCATGTTGGCATTGTGTAAGTTACTGTAAGTGAGCGCTTTTCGGCACGGCTGCTATTGCCATGGAACATTGAGTAAATTGATTAGTAAATCGAGTCTTTATATACTCTTGCTGTTTATGACATGAGTTTTACAGGGGTTTTTACAGATTACTTTCCCTAATCCCCAGGGATGAGGAAATTGATAAGGTTTTTAACACTTCGTGAATAGGGGGCGGGGGAGTTGCACAGTGTCAATTGACTGAAGTATTAATTAGACCATCTATACATGAAATAGTCTTAAAACTGTACATACACGCTTGGCATTTTTTCTTCAGAAACGTCCAGTTCGTTTTCGCTGTACAAGAAATTCTTCAATTTTTAGTCTTCTTCTACGATATTTGGCCTTTACATAGAAAATATCATTTGTAACAATCTGATGTTTTTTGTTTTTGAAATTGTTACATTTTTGGCAGGAAAATAACGTGACGAAATTGGCGCCAAAAATTTATATAATAGATATCGGTTTTCTTCTGAATAAATCTGAAAGAGCATACTGTAAGAACCTCAAATGTGAAGTCTGTTTTGTAATGGCCCAATTCATGGCGAAGATATAGCTAGTTGAATTTCGAAAATTCGCCATTTTGTTTCTAAAAATAGAACAAAATGGCGGATTTCTTGTGTTTTGAATTGATATAACTTCGTAATGAATAGTCATAATTTAAAACGGACTTCAGATTTGAGGTTCTTACAGTATACTCTTTCAGGTCCATACCGAAAATCAGCTGTATCTATTATATAAATTTTTGGCGCCAATTTTGTCGTATTATTTTCCCGCCAAAAATGTAACAATTTCAAAAACAAAAAACATCAGATTGTTAGAAATGATATGTTCTATGTAGATGCAAAATATCGTAGAAGAGGAATGAAAATTGAAGAATTTCTTGTACAGCAAAAACGAACTGGACGTTTCTGAAGAAATAATGCCAACCGTGATACCTCGGAAACCATCCTCAAAGCTGGATACTGTGCCATTAACACTGTTAAAGTTGTTGGACTTGTAAGGATATTTTGCCTACGGAAGATGTAGGTTGGATCCATCAACTCTCGGATTAGCGTCAAGTTTCTGTTTCTTGGTTTGTCCATCTTCTTTTTTAGGTGGTTCAGGTGTTTGCGGCAAGTTTCCTCCGTTTCTGCACCTAATGCTTCACTAAGCACAGGTTCTTTGCTTTTTTTACTCGTAGGTTGTGCCCTAATTGGAACTGAGCTCGAGGAGGTGCTGGTGGGGGTAAGGACGAACGATCGGTAAGCATTGTTACTGTACGTAATCCCTTTTTAAATAGTTTTTCTTACTTTGAAGAAACGAACATGCAGTAGTAAGAAAACCTGAAATATGATGAAAGAACATTTGCAAGATATTTTACAGGGAGTATAATCGCTTTGTTTTCATTTAATGCAACTCAGTAGGACAACGATGCTTGTCTTAATAATCACAAAAATAAATTATACTCAAATGAAAGACATGATCACGAGATGCTTTCCTGCACCGATCCGCACGCTGTATGCCAGAAAAATTACTGGCGGTAACAACATCTAACAATTACAGTAACAATTACAAGTATAAGCTGTCACTGTGTTTACACGACCGCCAGTTTTATTTTTTCAGCATAATCAGTGATATGATACCTTACTTCCCATCATCCCCTGCACATATAAACTAAAAGCTGGAATTGCCTATTACTGCGGGTGCCAAGTGGTTAGTTTTAGCGAGGGAGGAAAGCGGAGTACCCGGAGAAAATCATCGAAGCACAGAGAGAACCATGCAATCTCAACTTACATGAGTTAGGAATCAACATCACTAAGGTATTTCACCTAATTACCACCGTGTGCATGACCCTGCAGTGTAGCAGGCTTAACTCAGTGCTAACCGTTTCCGCCACCCGTGCTATCAGAAGGTGCATTTTTACATGACCCCTTATTTGTACAATTCCCTTTACAGAATCATATGATCCCGGCCTCACAGAGAAAGGCCAAGGCCACCTGTGCAATGAAAGAACACCATTAACGTAAGTTTTGTACTCGAACTAAAGCGAGAGTCATAAGTTCAGTCGGGGTTCTTTTTTTGCGCAAAACATAGTCTCCCACGCTGCCTTGGTCGATCTCAGCCAATCAATTGCTCCAATTCACTTGCCTGCGTCACAACCTGTGAGCCTGCAATCAACAACCGAATTTTTTCACTGTCGTACTTTGTGTCGTTACTCGAGCTGAAGCGATCTTACTAGTCTGGCAAGTGGAATGAGCTCTGAGCGTCCGACAAAAGTTAAAATCTAATCATCCTTTTTAACCATACACGATCAAATATGCGTGAATTTATGAATTCTAGGAGTACTCGATCAAAAGTAAATGGCTGTGTTGTTTCTAGGCATAGTCGTTCAAAACTAAACAGCTGTACGCTTTCTGGGCGTACTGAAAACTGAGAACAAACGTCTTGTTCATTCTTAAATTATCGTGCAATGCTTGTTTTTCCGCTTTCCATACAATATGCATGTTTATAACGCTTCGAACAATAAATTAATAAATTGCTCTTTTTATTACTACTGTATAGCTCCTGGCGATTTCTGTGGAAAAAACTGATTTGGATAAATTATTTATATATGGTACCTTTATTGGTAACTCAAATGAAGAAGTGGCTACTTCTCATTTGGTGTTACAACTTCGGTTGTGAAAGCAACAGGAGGTGAAGTATCACTTGATTGCGGATTCATCGTTGGACGGTATCGTGATTTCTGGTACCTCCGGCACGATTTCAGCATTGAAGCTCATCTGTTGCATCTCCGAGAAGTCATTTACCACACGGAAGAAGACGCTGCCATCACTATTCGAAGGTTCCGCCGGTTGCAAATCTGTTTCGGGAGGTGTTATTGATGCGAACCCACTTAATGACTTTCTGATCCGGACGATCTGACCTGCTTTTATATTACAAGCTTTTAACAGCTCTTCGCTTGTTCCTTGCAGAATGTCTACTGCCTCCAACTATAAATACATCAGTACGATAGTTAATGAGTGTTAAAAAAGTATATCACCTCTGCATGTGTTTGCCGGATTGGTGAATAGCTATATAGTGAGTGAAAATGCACATTTCTTGAAATTGTCTTAACATGGGTCCTTATTTTACTAAGTAGCCCAACAGGACATTAAAAAGACATTAAAAATACAGACCCGTTAAAATATACGAAAAGTGTATTAAGTTAGATAGTGCCTGAACAGGAGGTAGCAATTAAAGTGATATATGTACACGCTATCCATAATGCCTCGATTGCATTCGGGACCTGGAAACGAGTCTCTTTAAAAAGAAGCAAGTGTGTCAATTTTTACCTTTAAATTTGTTTTTGTGGTCTTCAAAGCCAACATAATGAAGAAACAACTCAAAACAAAATTCTTTGTTTTGAAGTTTTTAAATGAGCTAGACCTAATGGCTTTTGACATACCAACCTCGTTTTCATGCGACTCAGAGGGCATCATGCATAGCGTCAATAAGTTCATTATTTCTTCCGCCAGGTTTTTATGTAATCATCTTCGTTTGTGTGTGCGTGCATTTGTTGGTCTGTGAACACAATAACTTAACCCATTAAGCGCCAGTGCTCTCCCCTTGGCGAGTAAAATCGTCTGGCATTAGACAGAGTAAAATCGTCTGGCGTTAGACAGAGTAAAATACTAAAGTAGGGTGCAATACGACTCATTGGGTTAACTAGACACAAGGGCAGATAGGCCAGTTAACCCATTAAGCACCAGCGCTCTCCCCTTGACGAGTAAAATCGTCTGGCGTTAGACAGAGTAAAATCGTCTGGCGTTAGACAGAGTAAAATACTAAAGTAGGGTGCATCAGGGTGCAATGCGACTCAATGGGTTAAGAAATAATTAACATTTTGACCTAAAATATTGCACATGTGTTTGCCACTGCCAAAAGGAAGACTTGACTATTAAATTTTTATTCAATTTCGTTGAGAATGGTTTGTTTCTGAAGATTTTCAGTTAGCTGTCTGTTGGCGTGTTCAGCAGTGGTGCTGCGTGGGAAATACCTAAGCGACGCCGGGCTGCGGGGTTCGTTTTTGCTGTCCTCTCAAGTTGTTTTAGGGACTAGGGTTAGACTGCTACGGTTAGGAGTAGTTCATTTTGTGAAAATTACATGCCAACGCAACGAGAGGTGCTTCAGGGATCTGAAATAGCCCCTACCAAAAAAGGAGCCTGCAAAATTTGCTGCTGGCGGAGGTATGCAGCCTTTGAGTGACCTCTAGCTAGTTCAAATATAGAATTTACGGAGATAGTGGACCACACTTTTCATATGATACCTTTACAAGTTGAACAACTTGTTCAGTTGATTTTCGATATATCAACCTTCAATATATGTCAACCTGAACCTAAAAACAGCATGGTGAATCGAAATATCTGGAAAATCACCTTTAGAGAGAATCTTTGAAAGTTTTGTTTTTTTTCAAAACCGACATTCAATAACAAACATTCCAGCAACATGTATAATATAATACAAATTTTATATTGCTATATAATACACAATTTATATATTGTCCATTGAATTTACGCAGAAGACGTACACTTAAAGACATGATCACGAGACGCTTTCCTGCATGTACTTACGTTATAACCTAGACTTATTACCCCTAACAAACAGCAGCAAGGGTTTTACTCACTACCTAAACGGTACAATAAGGTTCGACGTTTCGCGCGAAGGCCCTTCGCTCGAAAGGTCAAATCTTATTGTATCGTTTAGGTAGTGAGTATAACCCTTGCTGCTGTTCGTTGTTGTGATCCGCTACCTACACTGGCCCACGTTTGCAGTTTATTACCCCTAACCCTAAGTCTAAGACAATCATTTTACTGGGTTACAACGTGCGGATTGGGTTGCCTGAAAAGTTGTATAATAATTCTACAGGGCCTTTTTTAACATATATACTGGAGGGGCCAAAGCCCCCCCCCCAGCCCCTGTGTTGCCCCCCCCCCCCAACTGGAGGAGTTTGGTCTCCTAGTGAAAGTCCCTTTTTGTATGAAAATGTGTAAAAATAATGCTGAAATTGCAAGAAATCAAGTCTAGGGAGCCCAAAAATCCGAAATTCCCTTCCTAATCTCCTGTTGCACAGAATGCTGGATTTTGTCGGAAACCCATAACCTTATAGATGTTTAATTCTACTGGACACTAAAGTTATGTTCTTTTATCGACCCACTAAAGCCGGTATCATACCAAGTGCAAACGACAATACAGTCTAATCAGTAAGGCATTCGTCCGTAGAGTGAATATACATGCTCTTGATAAAACACTTAAATAACCGTCAGGTAACAAGAAAAATGAAAATATACTAAAATACCAGACCTTATTTTGTACTTTCCCATACTTTAAACATGTTTTAAAGTGTCATGTTTGCCCGGATAAAAATAGTTTTGGCTTTGGCGGGAAAATAAAACCACGAAAAAATTAAGTTAAAATGCGTTCAATTACCTCATCTTCTATCAGAATTTGTATGGTCTCATCCTTGGCACCATTATTTGTCAACGCTTCTAGCAAACGCTGTTCCATAACGTCGAAAAATAAGCTTTTTAAATGCTGGGGGTAAGTTTTAGAACTGAAGAAAGAAAGTCGAAGACGTGCTCACTGTAGATCATGTGACATGCAAATTTCCACCCAGGTACATACCCTTAGGACAGCTAGAGTATCGTTAGCTAGAGTATCGTTAAGTGTCTCTCGGTAACATGTGTCAAATAGAAATACAAAAAATTTAAATATAGGAAAAAATCTATTTTTTGCATTACAGTACTTCTACTAATTTCTACTGTATGTCCCGACTCCCCAATATTTTGGGAGGAATCTGTACTGGCCCACCCTACCCATAGTCAATTGTTTAGGGCCAAGTTCAACTACAAATTCAAGGTCAAGATTCCTAAGGCCAAGGCACAAGTTAACGAGACAACGTAGGTTAAGAGTTGGACTACTTGAAAATGGTCTACCGTTGTAACTTGTGTGTTCACTATACTTCTTTAACTCTTCGTGGTTTAATATCACACCTCGGTCGTGTGCACCAAAACGACCGCAGTTTCCATGTTCTTTGCGGGTATCGACGGATGCCCAAGGACATACAAAAATTTTTATACGTTGAGAAGCCACTTCGTTCAGAAGCATTCCGCAATTCTTGAAAGGGAAAGGCAGAACCACCAGCCGATCATCATGTCGATGACAGGGCCAATAACGACGAGGGAGATGGCAACGACTGTTTTGATTTTGAACGCGAGGTGGAGCAGTGCAGGCGCTCAAATGTTCTGAGGCTCCTGAAGATCAAGGACGAAGTGAAGGTACCTCAGACAGTGGTCGAATCAATTGTCAGCAGTACCACCCAGGTTGTCGAAAATAGTGTTGACGTTCTGCACTCTGGGGTACAACATTACAATGTTTGCAAAACGCTGGTTTGCAACTTGATGATATCCCTGGTATTGCAGAGCTCTTCGAAGAGTCTAGTAGTATACGGAAACCATTCCAGGGATGCCACAACGAAGCTTCCCAATTACAATACTACAAAAACAATTTAGGAATGGTGGTAAGTGTAATGAAATATTATCTTATGCCTTTACACAACAGAATAATCTTTGACAACAAAGATTCCATGTACATTAGAACTGTACATAAATGGCTGAAAAAACTAATGCCTAAAATTTTATACCATGATCATGCATGATAATTTTAACCCCATTTCACCATATTGTTACTTAATTTAATATATATATATACAGTAACAGCCTTATATACTGTATAATAGAGAGTTTTAGCTTGACTTTTACGGCAAACGTCAAACCGTTAATGAAGTTTTTGATTTTACAACTCTGTTATAACAGCTTTTACACCAATTTTGAAATGTAAACAATTATTAAACTTGTGCTCTTTAGCAATGATTTAAAAGAAAGCAAATTAACCACTAGTCACGTATTCGCGAAAGCAGTAAATTAAGATTTGGCATTTGAAGTTTACGTTTAGCGTATAAATATCATGCTTGAACTGCTATGAGGGCTTGTATAGTCGTTAAAGCATGAAATTTATACGGCAAACGTATACTTCAAACGCCAAATCTTAATTTACTGCATTTGCGAATACGTGACTAGTGATTAATTTGCTTTCTTTTAAATCATTGCTAAAGAGCACAAGTTTAATAATTGTTTACATTTCAAAATTGGTGTAAAAGCTGTTATAACAGAATGGTAAAATCAAAAACTTTGTTAGCGGTTTGACGTTTGCCGTAAACGTCAAGCTAAAACTCTCTACTGTATATAACCTTACGTGACATATTATTGCTTTGCTTACATTTTTCTGCCATATAGTGAAAACATTGTGGCATACATTTATTATGTTGATAGTACTATTGTTTTGATTCATCTATCCTTTACATTATATATACAGGAGCCAGAAAAGATTGTTCTGGGTCGATACCACAAAAAGACTAGAAAAGGCAGCAAACTTGTGGATGTTGAAAAAGAGGATAAGGCCTATTATGTCCCAATCCTTAAAAGCATTGAACAGCTTTTAACAAATGATGCTGTTGTTGAAGAGGTTACAATTTCTTTATCAATTTGTTGATTTTCAATTTAATTCAATGTTGTTCAACCATTGTAATCTAAATATTCAGATTGACAACCCGCACAACCGTGATGATGGCTTGCTGGGTGACTATTGTGATGGGGAAGAATTTCAAGCACATCCACTATTTAGTGAGGATAGGTATGTATGGTTTTATAGCCTTTCTTGCACAACAGAATATTGGACTGTATACTTGTCTCAATTCTGAGAAACACCATACATTTCCTGCAACATTACAAATTTTCTTTTCACTATAGGCATGCTCTTCAAATAATCCTATTTTTTGACGAGTTAGAAGTATGCAACCCCCTCAGGTCTCGGGCAAACACACATAAAATAGGTAAACCAGATTAACCATCCAGAGGGGCCAATTGTTCAAAAGCCGGTTAGTTTAACACTGGGTTAACTTAAAGGAGAATGGCACCGAAAATTTTTATTGGCTATTTCAATCCTACTTGACGACCTAATTATGAAAATATTATCATTTCGTTCTCAAACATTTTAATCTACGAGTAAAATGCATGCAAACTTTGTGTTTCGCCGCCATCTTGGAAATATTTTTTGACAAATTATCTCGAAGGTCAATGAACTTTGTGCTCAGGTATGTTAATGCCTGGGTCTCAGTTTGTGTATTTAGCGAAAATAGACAAAAAATCATAAAAAAATAAGTATGGCCTTGATTATTACCATTCAAGTTTTATATGATTTATCAAAGGAGATTCTAAAAATTGACATACTTTTTTTTGTCATGGCAACGATCACGTGATGTATATTTCGAAAAACAACACAAAAATTGATACGTTTTATTCAGAGGCTCTGCAGCAGTATAATTCGTTACTGAGAGGACGCAGAATTGCGATAATCATTCACACATGATATCACTGTTTATTGAATGAATCTGGAAAGTTTACATTTAGGCTTCGTTTCATTTTATGCGGCTATATTACGACGATCGGCATCAAACGAATGTTAAACGCGTCATTAAATGTTATCTACAAATAAATGTACGATTTCCGAATTAAAGCAGGAAACTTTGTTCCCTTGTTAATGTTTTTAGCTAATAAAAATAGCAAAATTTCGTCAAATTACCCTGCTGCAAGTCGAACGCGTTTTTCGCGTGATGAACTTCACGCGCCATAATGAAACAGTCTGCCACTTATTGTAAGGGATATTATATTTCCAATAACAACATTCATTGCGCATACAAGTCGATATCTTGAAACATGGTTAATGCTTGAAGGGAATCATGCCATGGTGGAAAAGACCGACTAAACTGTACGTGCTATAATGAATTTATAATCCACAAGCAATTTTTCATTGAAAATAAGAAACAATCAACAATTAATACTGAATAATCGCAAGATAGCGCACTATAAGAAGCTTTTATTTATCAGCAGTTCAAAGGTCAGCTGTCGCAAATGAAACAATACTTATTGCTATACAAATAGCCAATTATTACATAAAAACTGAATAGTATACCGACTTCTTTGCATTGTATATTCCAAAATAATCCTGTCGCTCATATATACTATATTTTGATTTGAAGCAAACGCCCAAATTCACTAAAATACTCACACAAGGGGCGCATATTCTAACAGACGCATTACTGACAGATCACGCGTGCAATACGCGCGCAAGATATTATCCAAGCGTGGGCAGACCCAGGCATTAACATACCTGAGTGACGTCATTGGATGGGTAGCACTAAAACTACAAGAGAGAATTCTATATTTGCGTACGTGTTATGTTAGCTAAAAATATGTCGTTTTGAGCGTTATACTGACCAACACTCTTCGCAATCAAACAAGATAAGTCTACACCAACGGTTTTCAACTTGGGGGACATGTCCCCGAGAGGGGACATTTGGCAAATTCCTAGGGGACACAAACTGGTCTAGGACTGAGAAAACAATAGTTGAATACAATAGTTGAATACAATAGTTTGTACTATAAACATGTTTGCTTGACTTTCTATCTATTATTTAAAATTTAAATCATTTACTATTTTACTAACTATTTCGAAATTCGTGTTTTTGATAGACTTCAGTGGGCAATTTCTGTTCAGGGGACGTGGTAATTCAATCATGTGAAATACTCAGTATTGTTTATAACACTGTGTTTATAGTCATGAAATTGTTTTTACCCAGCCAATGACGTCAGATAATGTATTTTGAGGCATAAATTAGCATACGCGCTTATTTTCAAAATGGCGGATAACTGTTGAACTTTCTATCAAATTTTCTCAACAACTAAACGCGACAAACCGGCCAAAATATGAAATTAAATATTCCGCAAGTATACCTAAGAGATATAAGTAATAAAAATTTTGGGTGCCAATGTCCTTTAAAATTCAAACTAAATTTTCCCACAGTTTGTATGTGAATTCAGAAATATTTCTTCAGAAATCTTGTTTGGATTAATGAGAGTTTTCTTCTTTACACTTTCGAAGTAAACAGGTGTGCAGAAACACACAAACTAAAACGTAGGGTTAAGTTTTAACCCAGGATTAGTTTTAACCTAGCTTTGAACAACTGTCCCCAGATGCATGGTCTGCCTGTAACAATATTTTCTGGTGTTAGATAAAGTATTATGAAACATGGTGCTCTTAGTAGTTTTGCAGCATAAAATTAGGGACATTGATGGCTTAAAAAATGGTCCATAAGAACTTAAAAAATATGTCAATTTTACAGAATATTTAAACAATGTATTTACCTTCATAATTCAGGCAACTTCTACTACACCCTGGGCAACATTTCACCTGAGAAACGATCAAGTCTGAGTGCAATTCAACTGATCGCCATTGTCAACAGCCAGCATCTCAAGAAATATGGTGTCGAATCCATCCTTGAAGTTATCATGAAGGACATCAGACAACTTGAGGTACTGTATCTGCCAGTGGTAATCTACATTTTAATAAGCCAAGTATATAAGTGTTAATGATAACATTCAGCTGATTTTATCTTAAAATTTATTTTAGGACACTGGTGTTGAATTTGATGTACATGGTACAAAGAGTTTCTTCAGAGGGACTATTGCATATTCCTCTGGAGATAATCTTGGATCACAACTATTAGGTGGCTTTAAGGAGGGATCTCAAGCACACCAAAAATGCAGAGAATGCATGGGACTTGCCGAGCAAATTCAAACCAAGGTACAGTATATAGTACTTAGGCATCTACTGAAATCTGAAGTAGGCATTTAATAACATATTTTTGAATTTGTGATTCTTACACAAAATTATTGGACAATTATATGCTTCTTTTTGACTTTTGACAATCAATTCACAAAGAACAGAATTATGCGTTCCAGTTTTTATTATGCTGGATATGCTAGAAATCCCATTTCTGTGTATAACTTAAATTTATAACTGTGTATAACTTAAATTTATAGTTTCATGAATCAGACTTTACCCTACGAACAAAGGATGGCTACGAGGTTCACTGCAGACTTCTTGTTCAAGCAGATTATTTCAGTATGGCATATGGCTTGAATAGGAGGTCTTCATTGAACAACTCAAGGTATTATCATGTTGTTGGTGGACTGCCTGCTGATGCTATGCATGATGTCCTAGAAGGAGTGTTGCAGTATCATACCAAAGAGCTGTTGAAGTTTTACATTTTAGAGCAGAAAACGTTTACTTTGGATGAACTTAATAACAGAATCGCCTCCTTCAATTATGCGTAGGTAAAAGAAAATAAAGCATAAAATTATTTAGACACAGTTCAACCATAAATATGGATTAATTATATTTTTCCTTTCCGTGAATTTTTTTGGGCTCACTACAAATGCAGTACATTGAAATTCGGAATTCTTATAAATTGTACAGTTGTAAAACTTTATCTAGAAAATCATCCTATATAAGGGCACAATAAGGGACTTCAAAATGTCAATTTAAGGTCCGCATAAAAAATCAAAGTCTATAAGGGAGCGTTCATAATTTATGTGTGGGGGGGCTATGAGGATTTCACGGGGGGGTCAGCTATTTTTATCTGTAATCGTTAGGGGGGCTGTAGATAATAAGTTAAGAATCCGGACGGGGGGTCATCAAGAAACGCTACAATGTTCGCACTTAATTTCGTAATTTTCTTGATTGCAAAAAATCGCGAAATTAAAGACTTCCGACTATGAATGATTTATACTGTCTTAATCCTTTTCCACTTTAATCTTTGTTTTATTGTTTCGTGTCAAGATCGCAAAAATAAAGTCTTGTGAAATATTTTGTCGAAAAAGTCGCAAAAAATATGAATGTAACAAATATAACATAGTTATATGATCAGGTAAACACAATGGATTTTATTTTCAAAAGGGACGTTACTCAACAGTGGTGCAACACTATTCTATTGATAAATTTGTGGCCCTCTATATACATATACATATATATCAAAGTAGATCATATTTGTTTGTTTCAAATCAAGTATATTATATCCTCGGACACGTGGAGGAAGGCGTTTGCATGCGAATTCATGTCTTCGAAAACAGAAAACTTTAAAATAGTCTTAGAATAAAAAACGTGTTGATTTTCGTCCACTTCTTGTGTTTGTGGGTATCCTGATAGGTAAGTCTACATCACTTTCACTCTCATCGCCACTGGCACTGCTCTGGCTACTACAACTAGTGCTTTCACATCCAGGATAACTGCTCGTTTCAAACAAGATTTCCTCCTCACTCTCTGACTCTTCCGAATCAGCGGGGTTTTCTACCGGACGAAGGAGAGCTTTTCCAGTAACAACGACTTCTTCTAGACTTGAATCCTTGCTCTTGTGAACATGGGCTGTGATGATCAACACCTTCTCTTCTTTCAGTTTGCGTCCCCACAGTAACAAGTGATGTTTAAGCTATTTATCTAGTTCAAATACATAGAGCAATTTAAAGGCCGCCGGTCAAAAGAAGTTCTTCCCAGTTGTACTCCTCATACTTTTTGTCTTTTCTTCTTTGACGTTCCTGTTCAGCTGCCACACTTCTGAGTTGCTTGGTATAGTTTAAATGTTTCAAGTGATCTATATATGACTTCACCAGCTCTGATGGTACGATGAACCATTTTGAAAATTCCGCAATCTTTTCCTCTGAGTCGAGGTTTCCCTGACCAAACCAGCTCTTTATTTGCACCCTTGGCAAAAAATCATCGGGAGGTCTTGGTTCATCCTCAGCCGAACTTCCTGGGGATTCAAATACAGACTTGTACTTGAAAGTTGTTTCGTCGGGGAATGGCCGAGGAATTCTTTCCAGCACTGGACCGATCCATCCTGAACTACAAGTTGTGCAAGGTTTCCCTGCGTCTCTCGTGCAGCCATCTTTCAAAAATTCCATATACAGTTCTCCCTTTTCGTAGTGACTATCAATATATCCTGAGATTTTGGAGAAATAATGGTAGCCAGTCACATTCTGTTTTTGGACATCTGAGGCTCTCCCAAACTCCTGTAACTGATCTTTATTGAAGAAAAAGGAGTCCTGTTCCTTTTCAGTTACCAAAGATTTTATGTAACTAGATAGAACTGGTGCATCATCTATCCGTGAGGCAATGTCTTGAGAAACCCTCCAGGCATTTCGTTCCATTCGATTATCTTCATATTGCTCATATGACGAGAGCGTCATATTTTGAACTTCCTCGTCACTTAGGTCGTCAAACCTTTGGAAGTAATCCCACTTGATAGTGCCTCCGTCTATGACTGCATCACCGACTGCTGCGTTGGTTCTTTCAGCTTCTCCCTGCCCGCTATCCTCGCGCGCACGATGAACTCTTATCCGATAATCTGAGTTCCATATCCTGGCCATTTCAGCATCTCGAAATCTAACTTCTAAATTGCTGACTCCAACTCCTGGTCCCGCATCTGTGAGATCACACCATCGAGGCTTTATTGGGGGAAGTTCCAGTTCTTCCAAACAATCCAGTAGCTTTCTACAACAATATACACAAAACTGTATTTTTTCTAATAGAGAACAGCTTTCTCTAGGATCCTCAATATATCGATCCACTTCGGTTAACGCTGAAGTTAAGTCTTGCACCAGTGGCTGAACTCTGGCTGCAAACACAGTCTTTCCAACATTGTCAATCTGTTCAAAATTATCGTCAAGGGCTTCCTGAATTCTAGCTTTTAATCTGGTTAGTCTCTTTCGTTCGTATTGGGTGTGAGGATTATCTCGATCACCAGCCTTTGCACGCTCTATGTCCTTTTGTTCAGACATGTCCATAAACAAAAAGGCGGCGTCATGAAGTTGTGCGCAGATTGAACGAAATGAAGGATGATATTTCTCTTCACCGTTGGCGTCTTCCTTAACTTCAAAAATATCGGGATATAGGTATCTGAGTCTCATCGTTTCATTCGCCCACACAGTACCGCTTGAACCAACGTAAAACTTACGCAGTGTTCATCCTCTTCAGTTATTAATTTCTCACTTCCATCAATATCCTGACCGACTTTAGTAAAAATTCGATGTGCAGAGGGAGTTATATTGACTTTTTGTTCTGGCCAATCATGCAATGGTAACTTGCGGGCTCGTTCTTCTGCACTGGGGGTTAATATACGCTGGTTTCTGGCATTGTTCATGGCTTCACCTGTGCCAGGGCGAATGTATGCCTTGTCATCGATTGAGCGGCAAAAACAGTACTTTCGGTTTCTGGCCATTTTATTGGAGAAAAAAAACATTTTGACATTGTTGACGTGCGCTCGCTGATGATGGGTACTTTCATTTTCCGAAGACTCTGTTTTGGGGGGTTTTCTAGTGCAAAAGTATCCCTTGCCCAAATGCAATTTCGCTTGACGCGAGTTTTTGCGCCTAGGCTCAGAACGATTCCACACCGTTGTTTTTGATCGAACAAGACGTTTGCCCTTCTGAGACAAAAAATGATTAGCAATTAAAGGAAGGTCAGCTACTTTGACGCGACGATTGGTATACATTGTGGTGTTGTGTCGTCTTCCATGGTACGTCGCTTTATCTTCAATTGCTTTAGCAATTTGTTCCTCTGTGTCACTATCGATCAAAGGTTTGCGACCCTGGCCTCCTAATTTCCTTTTACCTACTCTGTTCATTAAAAGATGTCGTTTTGCACGTCTCCTTCGCATCTGCTGCAGACGTTGTCTATGAGATTTGCTCTTTCCAACCTGCAAGTCCTGTAGCTCCTTCACACGATCTTCACACGCTTCGATTTCATCCTGTAGCTCATCTTGTCGCACTTTTGTCCAGCTTTTTGACTTTCTTAACAAGAGTTTCTTTTTCGCCTGTATTTTGGACTCCAGTTTCTCGATCTTATTGCTTATATTTTCACTGACCTCGTTATTAACGACGGCACTTGAATGTCTTACTTCCTCCAAAACGAGTGGAACACGGTCTCTGATTTTTTCCGTTGTCTCTTGTTTGACGCCTAGTAGCTTCATTTCTTCAGCTGTTCTTGTTCGACATAGTATATACTTTACTACTTGCTTGTCCCATTCTGATGTCACACTGTCCAAAACAATATCAATTTCCTCTTTGGTAAATTCCTCTTTTCTATCACTATAGAAATGTTTTACCAGAAAATCATACAGGAAAGTAAAATCTAGGGAGCGATCTGGACACAATATAATAACCTTTTCACGTGAGCCTGGAATAACTAAAATATTGACACATAATCCAGTATTTGGATGTAGTATAGCGCACTGAAAATTATACTTTGCTTGATGAGAAAAGTCTTGAGTGGACTGAAATCCCATATAAAGAGCAAATGCATCGTCAAATGCCATGAAGCCAACTTTTTTCTGATTATTCACATCAAAAGGTTCTTCTAGTAGCATTTCCTGTAGAATGGCTTGAAGACCTCGTAGTTTTTCCTTTCTTCTTGGATCATTGAACACAGTTTCTCTTCCCTGTAATATCGATAAATTATCCGACAAGCTACAAGTTTGCTGTGATTCTAACACATACGGTGACCACTCTTTTGATTGATTAATTATTTTATCCCTAATAAGATTTCGAGTCGACTTGGTACATTGACTGGTACGACCATGGTGTTCTTGAGAAACCTCAGTATCCATCGTATTACGAGCTGCAAAAGTGGGGAATAAATATACACACACTTTTAATATTCACACTTTTTGTTCAAAATATAAACGTAAACGGCGTAGCGCCTAGCGGTGATTTTTTTCTGACAAAAGCCATAACTCACAAGCAAAAAAGAAAGGTCAAGAAACATTAACAAAAGAAAGGTCAAGAAACATTTACACTTCATTAATACATATTTAGTGTTAAAAACATTACCATAAACTCCTATTTATAAAACGTTACATCGGCAGACTTTGTTCTTTATGAATATATCAGTTTTTCTCCTTTAGTCCTTTTTCACAAAACAATTCAAGTGTTTGCAAACCAACTGCAGCGTGGTCAGCGGTATTAAAATGAAATAAAGTATAAAGATGGCGGATGCAACAGAAGAACAACAGTTTATAATTTGGTTTCAAACGCTGGATATCGATGTTGATTCCAAGGCGGATATTCTAGCAATACTAAAAGCAGAAGGCTTTTATAAGATTCAGCACCTAAAGGATTTTCATATCGACGAAGACCTATGCAGTTTGCCACTTAAGAAGGCGGAAAAGCGAAGGTTTTTGTCAGGTCTTAAAGAACTAGAAATCAATGAATGGCGCCTTCCTCCGAATTTATATGATAAAAGTATTTTGGCTCCTGAAAAGGACGTGAGAGGGTCACAAGAAACAGAAGTTGATCTAGGAGGAGTAAAAATGACAATGCAGTTACGGAAGAAGTTCGAGCAGGAAAATCTTATCATCCCAAACCCGGTAACAGACAAACACAAATTCTTTAATTCACTGTTTTGCAAGTTATTTAATGCGTGTTATGTTCACCTACAAAGTCGATTTGTAAAATACTTTAAATCGGAAAGAAAATCACGATGGGAGTTTCGCAGTGCGATGGAAAGGATACAACATGCTTATGAGGGCATTGTAAACACACCAACAGGAGGGACTGGTGGTTGTGATGCCAAGCGATATTTTTCTTTGCCTCCAAAGTTCGACAAGCATGATGCAAGTGTAGTTCAGAAAAGCCTGTCAGAGCTCCTAAAACAACGAGACCTTGTTTTGGAACAAAAAGAAATACTTAAGAAAGACAGAAAGGAAAGACTTTTCATGTTGGAAGATGGAATTATCAAGAAGTGGGCTTCAGTTGAGCAAGAACCATACAACTGTGATGCAATGCTTCAGTGTGACAGGCTGAGAGGTAAATAAACTACACATGTATAGATGTCATACTTTATGCTGTTGCTATCAACATTAATGATTCATTTATAATATGTTTGAAAATTTATTGTCAATATCAAAACTTAAAAATAGAGACAATTGAAACTGCAACATCCAAGCTGTCCACTACACTTTCTCTAATGAAGGATAAGGATTCAGGTGGTGATATTTTGGACGGTGAAGAGCAAAGAAAGAAGAGACGTAAAAAGGAGAATAAGCATCATGCCCAAGCTAGAAAGGTATTGCACTGGAATTTTTCAACATTTGTTTTCCAAAACTATAAGCCAAAAATGGGAGGGGGGTGTTTTATATAAAACTTGAATTTTCTTGGCTTTTTCTAGAGACAAAGACTTGAGCGACTCTCTTTGGATGTTGCAAAAAGACTGGGAGCACCTATTGTCTGTGATAATTTGTACAGTCCATCTATAACAGGAGCCTTTCAGTTAGGTGCTAATGACATTAACTGTGATAACCTAGAAGGACTAACAAAAAATGCATTGTTAATTGAAGTTTTTGATAAGTTGAAGGGTGACTTGTTAGAAGAGTCAGGTTGGGAAACACTCATGCAGTGGTATGAAGGCAGTTAGGACAAAACTTACCGTGACAGTTATGTTATCATTTGTTGGTATTATTAAAAAAGTTATTTGCAACTTGCACAGTATATTTCAGTTAAGGTTTATATTAAAGGATTATTTTTTGACAGGCAGGTACATAAAGTGTTGTGCTTGTGAATATTTTTTAAATTTATTAATATCAAAACTGAGCAGTTTGAAAAAATTTTGACATAATTAATACTCTCGAACAAGCACAACATGAAACAATGAGAACAAATAGTTAATTAATGTGGAATAGATTTTTTTTGGTGGTGGTGGGGGGGTCATGAAAATTTCTATCTACTAAATGTCTGTTGTTTGGGGGGGGGGTCACCAAAAAATTTGCTAGGTGTGGAGGGGGGGTTGCCTAAAAAATTTTTCCTAATATGCAAAATCCTCATAGCCCCTCACCACATAAATTATGAATGCTCCCTAACTGAATTTTGTGTAGGTTGCGTGATTGCGCGATTTAACTGTAAGCTCTTAGCCAATCAAATTGCTTTTACCAACTACAATGTATAATAATCATAGTTAAACGTCAATTTGTGGCTTGCAACTTCAGATAAACAGCAGTGGACTTACATTACCTTTTTCCCTAAATCTTTTTGATAGAAACATAATTGGTACTTATTTAAATATATTATCACTGGTTTGGTGTAAATAGTTAATATTTTCTGACCGAAATAATAATTTGAAATGTGCCTACCTCCTGCAAATGGACGTATTTGGCCAAGTTCTCCACTTTACTCCGCTGTTTATCAGCGATCTCGTCGACATCCTACAAAAAATGTAAATCATCTCAGACATAATGGTATCAAGAACATTTTAAACAAGTTTCAACTTGGTTTCAAGTAAATCATACCTGTTTAACCATCGACAAGGTAAATCCACAACTTTGTCCAAATTCGGCGCCATTTTGTCATCACATGTCGGTTGTCAACAATTCGGCCTTGTTACTCTTCCATTCACGCCATATCCATTGCACAAATAACAAATTTAACCCTTTGTTAAGGGTATTAAATAAAAATACATATGAAATATGCGAAATGCAGCATTTTATCACCCTGTAAGATCTTGCTCACGAGTCTTTCAAAACATTCCGTACAAATATCGCGTGACAAAGTAACAGGGACGTGACAGGGGGGGGGAATTATTTCACGAAGATAGAAGAAGGCTGCGTGAAATAGACTAAAAGCTAAATACAATCATACAAATGTTTGTTTTATTTCTTGTAGCGACAAA